>CAEMYA010000258.1:1339311-1349350 GCA_903131615.1 Diplodus sargus
CCTCTCCACCCCCTCCACCCCCCTTCCCTTTGCACCTGCTGCTGTGAACAGCAGGAACCCAGTGTGTGTTTCTGTTCATCCCCCGCTCTTCTCCCTGCTCTCACCACTCCATCCCTCCATCCCTTTCTTTCATGTGTGCTCTGCTGTCAAGCCCAGCTGGATCAGGCCTGCCAGTCTAGTCACATGCAGTCTTTGTTGGTGTGGAAACAAGCAGTCCTAAACTCATGATGGTAAAAAAAAAAGAAAAACCTCTGTCTTCAATTTTACGAGGCCCTTTCATGTCTGTGTAAGATGTAAGCCTTTACGTTAAAATAACATCGAAAGAGCTGAAAGGCGCTGAGGTTTATGGTGTAATTCTTTTTCCACTGTGCTGCAGTTACAGTAATATTCTCAATTTTCTATGCATGTACAAGCTGCGTGTCACATGGCATGGTTTTTATAGAGAAGAAACGTTCTCCTATGTTGCTTTTCTCCTCCTGGAATGTACACAGGCAGAGGGGAGACGGCTCAGGTGCTATCCTTAATTCTAACCTTAGTTTCAAGAGCTTCATCACTAATAGAAATAAACTACACATACACGCGTGCATACATGTGTGTTGGGGTCATGCCAGCTGACTTCAGTCTTCAGTCCAAATTTTATTCATGGTTATTCACCAAAAGAGAAGAGATCATTTCAGCCTTTGTCTTTCCTGACAGGTTTACAGTGCACAGGACCTTGAGTGAACTGTAGCTCTTACCATGTCTGACCTACTTTTAGTCGTAACGCTGCATTTGCTGATCTCAGCGATAGACCTTTCTCACAGCACACATTTGACTCGTCATAGCAGGAAACGCACAGGTGAAAGACATTTCTGTTGACGATGGTTCCCTTCTACAAACCAGCAAACCAGGGGAGTGAGCCACACCAGCACCCCGAGAGCAGTTCACCTCCAGTCAAAGCACTGGTTCTAAATATCATTTATCACATCTGTCATACTCCTGCGATGACATGTTTAATTGTCCGCTGCAACAGAAGACTATTACTTTGATGAATACAATAATCAGGAGAGACCATGGCCGGAACTTAAAAAATAAGTTGTAAGTAGGAGTGGATTTTCTTTAATTGGAGTTTATTAAGCAAATGTAAAAGAAATCACAGAAAATCAATTTTGTGCATATTCATATCAAAATTGAAGCTACGATTTTATGTCAGAAACACTGCTGGAGTGGAGGATTTCATTGATTCTTTACAAAGACACAAAAAAATCTGTATAACGGATTGGTGTAGCCAGGCCTTTCTTCAGTGATGGGACAACATTGTGGCTGTGCTTGACTAGTTTTCAGGTGATTGGCCTTCACAAACGGCACAGCTTGTTCATATTCACTGGAACAAGGTGTTAACCCTAGAACGTTAGAAGGACCTTTTAGCCCCCACTCCTGTCCTGACCAGTCCCAGAACTGCCAAGGCAGCGTCTCCTCAATCAGTGATGCTAAAAGCAATTACTAAGTGCTGTATTTGATCACAACTTTGAGGTACTTCAGATGGAAAGATTACATTTTTCCTCCTCTACTGTACAGTCATCTAACAGCTATAGTTACTTTTCAGATTGAATAACACATTTACATTGAAGTGACTAAGCCCTCTTGTGGCCATAGTCATGACACTTAGTAGTCTGTAGTTGGGTTGTCACGTTTCAGACATCCATTAATTGGCAGCGGTTCCACTATATAGAGATTTCTTTGCCTGAGGTTCTCAGATGAGAAACCCAAGGAGGAAAAATATTCATCATATAAGAGTAAAAATTAAAAAGAACTATCTTTATTCTTCTTTCCCCTACCATGATTATCTTTCGACCTCTCAGATTTTTCTCGAGGGGACTGAACCCTAGGTTTGGAGCCACTGGACTAAAATACTAACCAGCATATAAACGTTCTTCATCTTGACTAGCTTCAATATGATGCTGTCTGTTGCTGTCAGGTCTTTCTATGTGCCCCCACCTCATTTGGGAGGCAGCCTGTCCACTGATGCGCACACACACACGCACACACACACGCACACGCACACACACGCACACACACATTTGCAAACTGTCCTCCTTCAAACTCCAACTTCATCCTAATTCCTCGCAAAACATCTGCCACGTTCTTGATGTTTCATTTACATCGGTGGAAAAAAGAGAAAAACATCAAAGATGAATACTTCAACAATCAACTATCACTCAATTAGCGCTCGACAATTTCTCTCTCATGCACTCCAAAAGGAATGTGTGGAGGGTGTTGGAGAGGAGCGGCAAAGTCTTTGAAAAATCATACTTTTCCCTTTATCACTTCATCTCATAGCAAAACAATTTCTTCCTATTATCCTCACAGCAGGGGGTCCACTGTCCTGTAAAGGTGTACCGTACCGCTTTATAGGCAGAGAGGAGACGGCTCTTTTCTTCTTTGCACCTTGTACCCCGGATACATTAAACAGAATCAAAGACGACATTTACATACCATTTGTGTTTCATGTTTGAGGAGTTGAGACAGAAACAGCGCTCATCCTGTGTGAAAGTAGGGACGCTTCGACTTTCTGAACTTTTCCAGAGAAAGACACAGGAGGGAGGGATGATCGAGGGGTGGATGGAGAGGGAGGGAGAGACATTAGGAGACAAAGTACTCTCTCAAAGTTTTTCTCTGCAATTTTCTTTTGTCATCTTGTCACCACTTCTCCTCCTTCGTATCCAACTGTACCCCAAGCAAGTCGTAAATTAGTGACAACGGCTTTGAATGAGATTCCCCGTTTTCTCCCGTGGCCGTTGCCTGTAATCCAAAATTACTGAACATTCTTCATGTCTGGAGTGCTTCATTACATACTTGACATGCTACGAGTCGCACTAGCATTCATCTTTGCTTGACGGATGTATGACATGATGTGGCACCCACAAAATGAAAACAAGATGAACTGAGGTTTTTTGTTTGATTTATTTGGTGAACATCTCTCTCACACCTAGTATGCATCTGAGTAAAACGTGCATAGAATTCTTCTGCAAGCTGTTGATGATGCATCACTTCCTTCATTTTGACCAATGAACTGAATCACCACGATGGCGCACTAACAACAGCAGTCTTTTCTGGATAAACAACAGGTGGTTTATTTACATCGTGGAGACGTAAAGTCCATAACGCCAGAGGTGACGGATGTACTACAAATATCCCGCCCCTTCCCCTTAAAAGCCAGTCGCCTGCTTTATGGACGCTGAACCTGGAACAACTTCAACCGATTGCACTGTTGCATCGACAGGAGCTCACAGATGAGAATTATGACAGTCTCAGTCGATTCGGTGCAGCTGCAGATGATCTTCTACTAAGCATGGAGCATTGCTGGAGTCTTTGACAAACCAAATCTACCCTATAGCGACAGCTCAATGAAAGCATGGAACAGATGAATGAGATGTACACATCATGAAAGAACATCATCAAAAAAGCAAATCAAATTGTATGTATACTGGTACGGGTGGCAGCCACTGTCTACGCAGAGGTAACTGCAGACAAACCTGTCTGATTCTATAGAAGTCAAATGACACACTCATCAGTTACTGATGATACTTCATTGTAAGCATCACACAGTATATGTATGAAAGCTGCACTGTACTGCTGGCAATGAGCCAGATGAAGATGTTGGTCATTTTAAAAACCTTTCACCATGAATAAATGAAAATTACAAAAAGGCATTTTAATTTTCCACAGACCCTGCAGTGTGCCTCGAATAATTTTAAAAGAACATTTTAAAGTGTTTTTTTATTGAGACCGTGTAGAACATGGGGGTTGGGTGGGGTTGCAAGTCATATACGATCTAAAATTGTTATCAACAACTGAAAAGACGATGGACAGTGGAAATCCAGCACATCAGGCCATAATTCAAGACAAAACAACATATTTCAACATTCAATCATTTCTTAATTTTTTCCGCTGTGTGAATATGGTGCATGCGCCCACTGCAAAGACCCAGCGATGCTTCTCCTCCGTCGTCTTAACGTGTGTGGAATATGTTTGCCTTGGTGTAAAAGCTGTTCGTTGTCATTACCACTTCGTATCAAACACCCATAGCAGAAGTGTCTGGTATTCCATATGATCAAACACAGTCATACCTCTCACAGCAGGAGATGTCCGTGTCTCCTCATAGAAGTGACTCGTCTCTGATGATGCGATCACGGCCCGTCCTGTGTTGCTCCCCAGCGGCCTCGGTGTTATTTTAAAGCCTGTCATTTATGAGCTGGTGCTATACGTTCACCATATGGAGTGCACCGCTATGTTTACAATCCTCCGGCTGTTTGTGGATGGACGTTCAACATCACACGGCTGCACAGGAGTTCCCCTTCAGTCCTGTATTTGCCTTATATAAATGGTGCATTTGAATGGGCAGCGCTACTTTTAAACTTTCACTCGATGAATGAGGTGGTGTGTTTCATGTGATTTAGATAGGGGTGTAGTTGAGGCGTATACTGTAAACATACTTTGCAGATTTAAAGTAGAACATTTTTCTTCAAGTTTTGGCAGCTACACTCCCTGGCTACTTTAACAAGTTAATGCCGTCCCAGCCCTCAGTGAGGTATGAAGCAACCTCAGCACACAGATACAGATAAGATCAGTTTTATTTGTATTGTTCAAAATTAACAAATCACATTGTGTCAGCTTTAAAATCTGTTGGTCCTGAGACCTTCGAATCGAGTGAGGAGAAACTCCCCCTTTCTGCCTCTGGTTATCCAGATTCATTAACCTCTGCCTTTTCCGCTGCTCTCTCTGAGCTCGGGTCGTTGGGTGAGCCATGTGAAAGCTGAACCAGTAGACAAGTGACCAGAGCAGAGCATTTGTATGAGTGTGTTCCACAATGAGACATCATAGTTAAATGCTTTACAGCAGGGAAATGGAAAATGACTAATGTGATATACATAGTTTTCAGTGGATTATATTATTATTACTTCTGTAAATCTGATTGCCCTCCTCCATCTCTCTCCTGTATGTTCTGACAATTTAATTGTAATGAAGTCTTGTAGCCATTCACTTTTTCAGAAAGTGTCTATGACTGCTCTGATCTATCTTTGGTTCTTCGAACTCTTCCATCGTGTACAGGATCTGCAATATCTTCAAATTCATCCAGTCCTCCAGTCTGGACACAGCGTTTCCATGTTTGGTGCAGGTTTTGCAGTTTCTGCAGATCTCCTTCTGTTAGCTTAGCCTCTTTATTTTTCTGCAGCGACAGTGTGCACGTCTTCCATGTGTCAAGTCCATCTCAGCCATCCCCAAATCAGCTTTAGGAAGGTTAAACTCCACATCAGAGTGAAAAGAAAGAGCCAAAGAAAGATCAGCAGGTGGTTCCTATTGACAAATACTGCTTAAAGGGGCACTATGCAACAATATTAGCAAAAATGACCCTAACTATGCAGGCTGAAAGTCATTCTGAATGTTCTTTGACACTTTCTGGGTCGTTTGGTCGTTGCTATGACTCCCCCTAGCGCCTCTGGGCGGAGAAGCGGAATATGCAACTTGCTGCCACCGGTCCGTGTCAATCCGGAAGTGAGCCGGCGGAAGTATCCCGCAGCCCCTCGAAAATGTAGTCAGATTGTAGTTTCGAAACTGCTTTACGGCAAACACACCCACAAACATGGAACCGGGTAGATATAAACTGCCAGTTGCAAGGCAATTGTTGTATTCATCTTGTATCAATCGACTAAAAAGAGACCCAGGAAGCCACAGTCGGAGGAACAGAAGAAGAAAAAGGAGCTTGACAAAAGAGACCAGACACAGTAAACATAGGACGAGCTGTTGAGGAGTCCAGAACAGACGCCGACCTGGCCGTGTTGCTGTTGAAATTGTAAGTGGCTGAACTTTGTCTTTGCGACGTGACTTGATAGTCTTTTGAACAATGTTATTGCTGGACTGTTTTATTGTGAGCCCTGTATGTGTTCAGCTTGGTTTCTTGATCGCTCACTCGATAGTTAGCGGGTGTTTAGCGTAGCAGTCACTTGCTACCAAACACGTTTGTTTGCGTTCTGAATCCAGGTTCTCGTTGTGTATGTAGCTCTCTAGTTCGGTCTTTGAATGTCGCGTGATTTGTCGCCTGTATCCTGCGATATGTCCAGCTGAACAGAGCACTAAGTGCACTAAGTGCCAGACATGTCTCGCTGTTTAGCCGGCTGGCTTCTTAGCAAACAGATGCATATGGTAACGTAGTAGCTGCAAGGTGGCCGGGGAGGCTCGTCAACGAGTGTTTTCGACAGTGTGTCTGCGCCGAAGCTGTAGGGGGAGCTCTGTAGCGAAAAACGTATGCACAAAACTGGTGCAAAGCTAGAAAACGGCGAAGGAATCTGGTCTGGAAACTGATGCTGCATAGTCCAGCTTTAATACCAAACTGAGGTGTTGATTACTTGTAATAATCTAATTAAAAATCAGGTAATCCTTGTCAATGGGGTTGTTCCTTTATTCATTAGCAGAGTTATCGGCTCACCAAAAGCTAACTTAGGTTTAAAGGGAAATTCTGGTATTTTTAAACCTGGGCCTGATTGACTATTAGATTCATTTAATAAAATGTAACAAATCACCCTGTGAGATTTCAGTGAGAATATATCTAACTATAAATATCTATTTCCAGAATTGTTCCATGACATGGTGAGGCACTTCTAACACTGGACACTAAATAACAATCTCAGCCTCGGAAATATGCTGGATCGGTCTCCTGAACTTTTGCTAAGTATGAATCAAACATAAAGGGCTCAGGTTTAAAAATACTGGAAGTTTCCTTTAAAAGATAAAATAATGAAAATAAATAAATACAAGTGAATGTATTTTTTTTCTCTCGAAGGTAATTTATTATTGATGAAGTACAGAATCAGATACAAGTAAGATTTAATTACTGACTTGAATGTGCTTAATAGGAAGTGATTGGTCTTGAAGAGATGGTCTTAAATATCTCTTTTTTGAATTGAGCAGATTATGACCACTTCTACATTTAGATACATTTGGCTGGTGAAACAAAGTAAGTCTTTAACAGTCTACAGTCGTGGTTTAAATAGAACTTATGATACCAGTGCTGTACATCCATAACCATGGACTGGTTTCATTTGAAATCTGTGCTGATTTATCTCAAACAATAATATAATCCCTTTCATCAAGAATTTACCTAAAATAGACTGTTATTGAGAGTCACTACTGTCATATGCTTTATTTAATATATACTGTACTGTAATGTACTGAAGCAAATTAAGGAAATATATTCTATATTGTTGGTTCTGCCGTCATCAGGTCTTCAGGTATGTACAGTATAAGCTGAATTTGGTCATCTTGGCTCAGACGAAAATTATACGCTTCTGTGTCACTAATATTTCGGCAGTCTGTGTCAACTGTGGCAATATGAAGAATGATACAATCTAACTGACACTCAGGACCAAAACTTACCCGTATGGAACATCAACGATGTCACAGGCTTTTTTGAAAATGGCGTAACAACAAATAAGAGCGTGAAGTGCATTAAATGCATGCAAATGTTACCCATGAATATATGAATGGATGAAAGGAAGGTTTTTCATTGACAAAGGTCTGTATTTATTGTCAGTGTGAACACGCTCTCATTACATTTGTGGAGACCAATGTCAGCGTCAAGCCACAATTTGTTATTTCTAATTAATGTGCACTTTATTTGGGCTATATCATCAATAAATATATTTAAATAATATTGATTTTTTTCAATTTTGTTTCTCCAATTTGAGCTGGCTTATGAAATAACCTAGTAAATAGAAAGCAGGCAAACCTACAGTGACATTCAGAGACTTAAGAGATATTTTAGGGGCAGTGTCTCAAGGACAGGAGAGCACACCACACCTCCACAGTTCACCACTGCTTACCATTTACTTCTTACACCACTCATTACAGTCTATAAGAACATAATTAAACTGGTAATAAGTGGTTTTCGGTTACAACATATCATTGTGAGGTAAACATCTATTCCACAATGTAATGGATATAGAATAATGAAATGCATGTGTTCCCTTTAAACCTCCCACACTGTACACTTTTGTCTGGCAGGCGGTCACCCGAGAAAAGGGAGGTCAGCTGGCGATCCATTTCTATATTCGACCAAATCATTAATAAACGCACATTTTGTCCTGTGCTGTTATTATATGACTCTGAGGAAATTGGAAAGAATCCAGTTGTCTTTGCAACAGCAGCACCATCAATAGTAGCACTTGGCAATGGTCGGGGGAAAAGTTGTCTGCGTCCAACATATTTTATCACAAGATGAATTGTGTATTGATGCACTGATGTGTAAGTTGGTAAAACAAACTCCCAGCTGGAGGGTAGCAATACACATACAGAGTCATTTTAATGATCACTGTTCATTTGAATGTTTATTGTCCAAGTTTGAAGTCCTGTCAACACAGACTGTGAACACCACATGCTCTGAGCCTCTCTGAAGTCTCAGATGCTGCAAGACCCAAATCAAGCTGCAATTTCAACTGCAAGCACAATGGTAATGTAACTTTGACAATAATGAATAAAGAATGGCGTGCACTGAAATGGCTCACCTACACCATCTGAAACACTTTTCAAGTTTTTGCACAGCAGATATTTTGACTTGTCTTAG
This sequence comes from Diplodus sargus, assembly GCA_903131615.1. NCBI lineage: Eukaryota > Metazoa > Chordata > Actinopteri > Spariformes > Sparidae > Diplodus > Diplodus sargus. The sequence goes on from CAEMYA010000258.1 coordinate 1,347,911, forward strand.
CAGGAAAAGCGCAGGTGTGACTAATAGTGAATTGAACTAAGTCGACAGCTGTAAGTAATTACCTCTGTACTTTTACTGCTATGAGCTGTCAATATATCTGTAGCCAATAGGCCTACAGTGGAATACAATGCACAGAAAGCATTGGTGGTGTGGATAACAGCAAAATGATTCCCACCCAAACCGGAGGATCTGAGATACAGGGGGTTCAGGCAATTTAATAAAAAAGGATGACGAAAGGATGGTCTGATCCCCATCGTGTTTACCATCCATTGGAACACTGCCAAAAAAATAAGCTAAGTAAAATAAATGAATACATTGAAACAGCACCAACCTTAGTGGGTGGTTGTCCCAAGATGAAGGCTGGACTATGCCGGCTCCAACCACGCGGCCCCCACAAGTGCAGGGCAAATGGAGCAGCCATGAAGAGCTAACTGGCTTTACTGAGGTTAAGATATGTCCTTCGTCTGGCCTTCATCCATCCAAATACATTGTCCCTTCGTTCATTACATTTGACTTAACGAGCTGGCAAAATTACCTGATAAATTTGGACATATTTGATACAACTTTACTACTATACAACCTTCTTTTTTAACTAATTCTATCCTCCACTCTGCTAGAATGAATATGTTTCTGTTAACAAGGGATCGGATTCCAACACCTTTTATATTACACTATGTGACAGGTGTTGGTCATCATGACAAACCAAGCAGCTATCACCCAACTATACAGTTCACCTCATTTTGAGCATTTTCACATTTTAGCATCTCTCAACTTGTTTTGGTTTTTAGGGTCCAAATCCTTACGTTTTCTATCTTATCCAATCCTCTTACGTCTTATCACTCAGATCATCGTTTGCAACTGCTGCTGAATGAATTAGTAACTGATACGTAAATAAAAATGCACAAGGTGATAACACAAATTTACACCTTGTTGTGTTGTCTCCAAGTGGCCAAACCAAATCATTGAATTCACGTCCACAGAAGAAGCCCAAGCCACGTTTAATGTCTGTGCTGTGGTCTGCACTGTCATCTGATCGTCTCAAGTGTGGCACCACCTCTCTCTCCATGCACACGGAGAATGCTTCTTGCTGAGAGTAAGTGGAGGCAAAATGTTCGTCATGTGCAGCTGCACCTGCTGTGCATCCACAGTCACCTTGACTCCTCTGTCCTCACACACTTACATTAGTCCTCAGTCAACATCAGCTCACTTACAGACTCTAACCCCCCACCCTCTGTTTCCACTTTCCTCAGCCCCTGCTCCTCCTGGTATTTAGCCTCTCTGTCTTCCTCTCTCCTTCCATCCTTCCATCCACGTTCCTGCACCTTTTTTTTTTTTCCTTCCCTCCATTGCCCCCCTCAGGTTTAATGAAGTCTGCTCTTGTGTAATCTTCCTGCGATCGGGCCCTCTCACCTCCCCTCTCTGACTCAGGTGTGTCCTCCA
>CAEMYA010000258.1:1349603-1395913 GCA_903131615.1 Diplodus sargus
GGATCCTCCGCTGAAGCCTGCCTGGCACAAGCACACACCTGCAACCAACAATGATACCTTTATTCACCTTACACACACACACACACACACACACACACACACACACACAAATGAACTCTTCCAGGACACGCCGACATGCGGGGGAACGAGCTCTCTGACAGCATTTTGAGTGCAGAGGGTTTGAAATCACCTCTCGTTATCTCCGGCGGAGGAATGAAAAGAGAAAAAGTAGCCGGGTGAGGGAGGAAAAGAGAAGGGGGGAGGGAGGGGAGGAAAATACTGCAGATAACATGGCCAAGTTGTTGTTTGCACACGCTGGTGTCATGTTTGATTACGTCGGACAGGGGATCAGCTGGGCCGGTGCACGGAGGAGGCAGCGCGCCGCTGATGTTTAGCACATATCAGTGGCCGAGTCATAACTCTATTAGCATTCTCTGGTTTGTAGTTTGGTTTCACATGCTCTCAGGCGATACGTCTCAAAAATCAAAGGTGAGCTCCACTCCACAAAAGCAAGACGGGGGGATTTCCAATACACCTGCTGCAGTTTATGTTTAGGAAAATGGTCAACTAATCCTCTCTTTCCTGTGTCTACCACCGAAACCTGAAGTCTGCACCTCAGGGCAGAGAGGGGGGAAGGGACGATGACGACAGAGGCAGAAGAGAGAGAAAAGAGGGGACAGAATGAGGGAAAAGGTGAAAAAAAAAATAGGGGGGAAAGGACACTGCACAGGAGCTAGGACAAGATAAAGGGAGAAATAAGGGGTAATAGAAGAAAGGAAGGGGCTCTGTCTCTTGTAGCTGACATGTCACATCGGCATCACCTGTTAACGGGTGCAGGCCTGCAGGCAGGCTTTTCAAGGTCTCAGATATCTGTGTGTGTGTGTGTGTGTGTGTGTGTGTGTGTGTCCATGTGTGTAAGAGAAAGACAGAGTCAGCTCCCGTTGTGATAAGATTTCACCTTTACCGTATACAGTAAACACACCGTCTTGCCGGAGGATGACACGCAGACACCAGCCCCTCCGCCCGTCCCTCGGGTTAGACGATGAGTGTGTGAGGTGTGTTTTTCATGTCACAGCCGCACTGATCTCAAAAGGCAAGACACCGTCCCATAAGGCTGCCGCCGTGTGTGTGTGTGGAACAGTGGAGCTACAGTACGCTGGAGTGTTGTCTGTGCGAGGGAGCGACTGGGGTTAAATTAGGAGATTTGCTTCAAACCAAAAGAAGTTCACAACCTCAGCTTTCCAGCTCCAGTTCTTTGCCTGAACTCCAATTTGTGGTGGGAACACTGTAAAGTTGTGAAGTATTTTGAGAATAATCTAAGTGGGTTATATGCCTCTCTGACGTTGGAACATGGGGGGAAAGGGGAGGGATATGAGTGAAGAGGAGGGGTATGGGTGGGGGTGGGTGTGTGTGGGGGGGTATAGGAGGCCTTTTGTAATTCTACATGTGACAGGAGCGAAGCGAGGGATGGAAATAGAACAATGGAAGAAATGCTGAGCTTCTGAGGAGGCCCTCAAAGACTTCCAACTCAGAGGCTGATAAAAGCCCTTCTACTTCATATCCCAGCACCCCCTCTTCTGTCTCTCAGACACACGCGCGTACACACACACGCCGACGCACACACACACACCCATACACGCAGCTCTCTGAAGAGAATATCTTCAAGCCCTGTGCGCGTGCAGCTGAGCGACAGATCGCCAGGGTGTGACAACGATGACGGTTTCAAGCTGAGGAGACGTCTTGAAACAGAGTCACGGCAGTGTCACATCCTGATCGTGGCGCGATGAAAGTAGAGTAAACATGGTAAACATGCCAGGAAATTTTGGTCAAAACTCTGGGAGTGAGCAATACAACAGGAGGATGCGAGTGTCTGAAAAGTGAAACAGTCTCTATCCACAGTTGGGTTGACAGTGGACTAACTGTACACCGTCTCGGAGGCAGTCTGTGGGACGCTGATTCATCTGGAATACCGTGTAAGCTGACACAAAAACGATCTTATTAGTGCATACACTGGTGTGCTACTTTGAAAAAGACTATTCAACTATTCTGTTCTCTATACATATATACAGTATGTATTCTCTTTCAATATAAATTCATAAAGAAATCTGGGCTGTAAGTTGACAGTAATGTAGCGTGAAAGGTGTTGTGCACATTTATTCACTCTGGTTCTGAAGAACTGGATTCAGTTCACAACTCACAAGTTTTATTTTGGCAAGTTTACTTTTTTCTTTTGTTTTTGGCAGCATGACCTTTTACCACACCACAGCTCAGTCCATGAGGTCCTCAGCTTCATTGAAATGTTGAATTCAAGTCAGAAATTCTTCACTGTAAACTGGTCACATCACTGAATTAATTTCTTCTGATTTGCCTTTTTATTAATTGTATTAATTTAAAATGTGTGATAATTTCATTATCCATTCAGTTTTCCTACTCATTTAGCTCACAGCATTTACCAGTGTAGAGACAATTATTACTAACATAAGAATAAAAAACAAAAAACACGAAAAAACTGTCAGAGGAGTAAATGCAGTGCTGAATAAAATAAATACAACTGACATACATTTAGAAATAGAATAAAAAAAATTAGGATTGAAAATTATATTGAGAAATAATTAAAGGTTTTATTGTACATCATAGCAGAAGTATTGCACCTGATACTGTAAAAGTAGTACTGTAAATGATAAAGAGAAAAAGTACGTACATAATACTGATATCAATGTTTTCAACGTTTTTGGATATATATACACACGTTACTCCTCTACAGAATAAGTAATTAGCTACATTACTTGTTGCATTTCTTTAAATTACTCAGCCTCTGAAGAAGTCAAGAGTTACCACACCCACATATCAAAGATTCTGTATTTGACACACGTAGAAATACAAAAAGGTAATTGAGTTTAAATGATTCATTATTATTTATCATAAGTATTTACTAAGGATGGTCTTTAAATCTGTGCATCCCTGTACACTGACTGATTGACCAGCCCGTGCTGGATGCACAACGTCAGAAACAAAGGGTCTGATGGCGTCTCCAACATCTCCTGGAAACCCTGCAGGCAGAAATGCTTCATTCGAGAGCAGCCGGTCGTGCCACAGTGCCACTATCTGGAATTAGCTTGGCCGATCTTCCAGGGAACAGAACATTCTGCAGGCTTTGAAATGTGAACTGTCCTCTAGAATCCAGTACACAAAAGGCTGAACACACTTTTACATTTTGTATTGTTTCTTTATAATAAACCGTATGCACTCAGGATTCCCTGGAAATCAGTTTGGGTACTGACATTACCTGAATGTAGTCGTAGCAGAGGATAGAGTGGCCAGGTTGCGATGTACGAAGATACAAAATGCAAGTAAGACAATTTAGGATTTACCAGGAGGAGGATTTCTTCCTCCCCAACCTGAAATGTGCATCAGACTCAACAAAAGATTTTCACAGCAGCTCTTTTTCTCCTAGAAATGTGTGATAGTGTGATGTGCGACTTGTTAGCCTGTTTCATGTGTCTGCTGCCTGACAGTGTATTTAGTGTCTGCACTTCATGCTGTTGCTAAATAACTTTTTCTCTTTATGTCTTCCTCTGTCCCCTCCTTCTGAACCATGTTGAGAGAGGGAAGCTAATTAGAGTTGCACAGCCTTGGAAGTTGAGGAGTAGGGGGGATAGTTAGCTGGCGGACTCATGGCGGCTCCCTGTGACATGATTGATTTGGACTGTCACAGCGCTCAGCTGGGTGTCATTGCATGGCGACAAATAAAGGATTACATCGTCTCACGGTAACGCCCCCCCCCCCCCCCCCCCCCCCACCAACGCCGCCACCATTGTTCGCCCCACATCAAAGCACAAAGGAGACACATTAGCATTTTTAATCAGAGGCGAGGCAGGGCGCTGTGCAGGCACCCAGCGCTGGATTGGTTCTTTAATCTCTGGGCACCCCCACTTCTCCTCTTAAAATGATCTCACCCAAAACACTGGGCGCACACACACACACACACACACACACACACACACACACACACACACACACACACACACACACACACAGACCATCACTGCGCACACATTTAGACAAACATGCACTTTCACATGTAAAGGGTCAAGCCGGGGGTTACGGTGTGACACAGTGGTGGAAAATTAACGAGACCCATCTGCAGTCAGACTTCAATTAGTACTTGAGAGTTTGCCCTCATTTCACTGGACAAAAAAGTCTGCACTTTTTTCCAAATCTTTTTTTCGGCTCAACAAACGAGGGCCAGCAGAAGGCCCAGAATGCGTTTGTCCTCCTCCGCCTTGTGTACGGCCTCCTTCGGAACATGCAGATGGATAATTAGGGCTATACTCCCGGTGAGAGGACAAAGATGATGCTAATTCCATTCATAAAGGGGTCTTCCGCTAATTACACACAGAGTTGCTCTCTCTACTGAGTGAACAATTGCACAGCTGAGTGGTTAAGGTTAAAGGGAGCAGCGTTCATGTTTGGAATCAAACGAGATTAGCTCTGATTGGTGTGTCCCTTCAGCCCTCTCAGGAATAATTTACCTAATAAAGTACCTGAACCAGCTCTTTTTTTGAAGTCAGCCTGAAAGAGACAAAGTGAAGTAAAATTCTCTGTTGACAATTTTAGATGTCCAGACACAACATTCTTTTTTCTCTCAAAACCTAGATTTAAGCAGAGTAGCACAAAGTGAGGGATTTTATTTTTAATTTGGTGCAAATGAAACGCCTCACAGCCTCTCTTTTGTCAGTGTTTGGGCCTAAATAATGAGTGACTCATTAATCAGGAGTTGGATGAATAAAAGAGAGGAACACAGAGGAAAGGGAGATTGAGACTAAAGAGGAAGTGGGCAGAGAAATGTTCTAAAGCCGCTTTTTCTTTCATAAACTGTGGTTTTACATTTAACCTTTTAACAACTAATCATGTACACTGAATATTAATGCCGACTAGTTCCCAGGACACATCGTGGGCTTGTGGACTGACTTCCTGTCATCTACTGGGGCATCAATCAATCAATCCATCAATCATTTCACTACAGTGTAAAAATGTACTTGAAAAGACAATTTACCTCAGATAAGAAAGATGCCAGATACTACTGTGTGATAATACTAACTGCAAGCATGCTATTTCAAAACTCTTCTTGGTGATGCATTCAAGGACACCCTGACTTCCAAGAGTTGCTAGCCATACCGGTACAGACAGGTGTAAGACTGCAGCGATATCACAAAATCAAAGGCAAACACTCAGCAAGCATGGAAGTTGTCAAGAGTAAAAAAAAATGTGATGGTTCATAGGAGCTCAAAGGAATTAAATACATTATATTCTTGTCTATATGGAATAATTCCACCTAAAACATACTCAGAATAACCTCATTAAATATGTTTGTCATGCCCGATATGAAGTTTATCTTGGAGATTATTCCCACAGTGCATAACAATACATGGCAGTCAACTTCATGGAAATTCTAAACAAACTGTTTGAACATTAAAAATGATCTATCTAGTTCATCTGGTACGATAGCTGATGAAAGCTAATGATAGCTGGTATGAAAGAACACAGGACTCATTGTTTCACAGTGATTGATACTGATCAAGCAGGTTTCAAAAACCTGTCTGTCGGTTTGATCAAAGGTAACAGAGACCCGTGGCTGACTCGAAGGTTGTGAAATCATCCCAGGAATGAGTCCAAGAACCCGTAAGTAAGTTAGCATTTTGCACTACCGGTTCACTTCCTTCGAAATGAATGGATTTTTTGAATGGGTTTTCAGTTGAATGCCAGAAAATAAGATGCTTTCACATTTTGTTATACAGCTTAAATTACATCAGTAAAATTACACCACGTTTGAATAAAAGAAACAATGTGTGTGTCTTAAAAATGTGGATGCTGCCTAACCAAACGAGACTACAGAGGTTGTGATGAACATCTAACATCATAACATCGTCACCCTGAGGCACATCTAATCACGAGTCGTCTTTTACAGAACTAGTCTAACTCGAGTTTTACATCTTGTAGACTGAAGTATATCGTAAAGTGTGTATAGCATAATGTAGTAGGAAGTTCAGTTTTGTTTTTTTTGTTTTTATTTTACAATTCCATTCAAAGGTGCTGTGTGAGACCATCTGTAACAATTCACATGTACTAATCACTTTTTCTATAAGCTTATGTGAGTGGATTGAAATGTGACATGAACAATGAGACCATCCCTGTTGCCTATTCTTGTTTTATATTTTACTTCTGTGTTTTACTGTTGTTTTTTTTATTTAATGGCTAGCATAACTTCTGGTCAAGGGACAACAGTTGAAAATTAGCCTTCTGGCTAACATTTGCACATTTACAGTGATGTTGATTAATGTGCACTGTCCCTGCAAATAAACTTAAACTTAAACTTAAACTTATGTGTTGGACTCTGTATTTCTTTGTCGCTGAAAGTCCAGAATCGAGTTCTTTACAGTCTAAAAGGTATGAGTATATGCCTCGTCTCAGTGCCTCTGTCTGTGCTGCTAACAGAGAGCAACAGTAGCTAACGTTAGTTTAGAAATGGAACCTGCTTGCATAAAGTAACAACTGGCCTGCAGTGGAGAAGGTTCAGAGAGCCCCTTTAAACTTCATACATCATAAAAGTGGTGTTCATCTGTGCAGATTATCTTGGTGAACTAAACGACTCATAAACTTGTGTTTGCCACAGAGATTATTTTCTGCAATAATCCTAAATCAAATGTATAAATCCCACAGGCTTTTTGTTGAGGGATCCATGGCGATGCTAACTTCCCAGTTAGCCTATGAAAAATACATCAGAGTCAGGTGTAAAGACCTACAAACACGTGGGCTAATGTGACCGACAGAGGCCGTTTTACATATTGCCTTACTTATTGATGTCTTGCTATCTAATGACCTCCAGTGTCAACCGTCCTCAGGGAACATGTTGTTCTTGAAAAATATCTTCACTTTGGCTCCTGCTCCACACTTGCAATAGAGGCAAAAAATGAAGCTCCCGAAACAATAAAAGCAAAGGAGTTTAGTGGGGCGGCTGGAAGAAACAGGCCTAATCTGCATGATCATCACTATGGCACGCGCTAGTGATCAAATACGGAGGGGGCTAAATAATAGATCACAATGAGGCTGTCACTGCCTTTTGTTTTGATGTGTGCACTGTGATGAGGCAGGGAATGTGCCTTGCAGTTTAACTTACAGACTACGGCTCATCTACAGTAGTGCGGCACATTTGCCCTGTCACCCGCCGCACATGACTCGATTTGGGAAGAGAAAAAGGAGCGGGATAAGAGAGAGCTGTCACGGAGAGAGGGAGACGATATGATCGCTCCTAAAATTAGATAGTGATAACACTTTCCGGAGAGAGACTGAATGAAAGTGAACACACTGTGGCAAAGGTTGTCTCACCTCGCCGCAACTGGTAAGACGACTTTGAAACTGTGACTATGATGTGCGCGGAAATGAAAGAGACAAAAATACAGGAGGGAGCAAACGGGCGCTGATTAAAATGTTGAGGAAGAAAGAGAGGAGGGGGGAGGGGGGGAGAAAACAAACTCGAGTCATCATCGCTAATCGTGTTATCATACTTTGATGTGTCAGCGGCATACACAATGTATTTCTATCATTTATGACTTTTAGTGAACACATGATGGCAGAGGATTACATTTGTCAGGAGGGGAGGGGGCTTTGAAAGAGATATGCTAATTTAGCCAAGGAGCAAAAGAACAACATCAAATATGTACCAATGAATAGCCAAGGGACTTTCAAGTCTTAATATCCCTCAGAAGTGCTTTATCTTCGTACCACAACCTGCATTTACAGCACAAACAGGAAAAGAGCCAGTTGTAGCTTCAAAGAGCCGCTGGTCCATGAGTTTAATTCCAGATCAGGCTCAATAAAGGTTATCAGCTGGACCACTAATGAAACAAAGGCGAGTGCACATATGCAAACGGTGTAAGCATGTTTTGCGCCGCCCCCTCTTTCTCTTCTCCTCTCCCTTCTCTTCTCCTCTCCCTTCTCTTCTCCTCTTCCTCTCTCCTTCTTTCATGGCAGACGTTTGATTTCTATTTTTTTTTCCTTGCCAGCGTTTTAAGTTCTGCATCAAAGTGACTGGAAACAATACGCGACCCGCCTGACTCTGACTCTCTTCTTGCTCTCCCGCAGTCAGCGTTTGGAATCATAGCAGGGTGGTGCTTGTTTGATAGCTTGATAGTCATTTGTTTTGATCTGCGACTCCTTTGTCTCTGTTTGGGTCTGAAACAATAAGAGATTAGAACCCTAGACTGAGGGTGCAAGCAGAGAGAAAGAACAAATGCCTCCTTTCTTGTTTTCCTTTTAAGTTTGCTTCGTTTTCGCCACAAATCTTGCAATCTTTTTTTTTTCGCCTCCGAGTGACTTGCTGTGCTCTTAAAGCCCCCCAAAAAGCCTCTATCAGAGGGTTGTTATGAGCTCGAGCAATAATGATTTTGAGCTGTTGCATACGCAAAAGGTTGCCACGCTAACTTTCCAACACACACTGACAACAGGCAAAATTGGTTCCTGTGGTTCAGTGATGGTATCCCAATTATGAAACCATGAACACAGAGAGAAGGGATGCATCACAGTGAGGAGAGTGGTAATCGAATGGGGACCATATTAAAGATCTTTTTCTCCATCTTCACCATCAAACATCAAGGCATGAGACAAAGCAGCGCAGGAAGAGAGAGAGTGCAGTCTACCAGTAGAGGCCTTGACTGAAGATGAAAGCTTTCTAGGAATCAAAGAAGCCCCATCACTCATTATACCTTGGTGGGATGCCTCAATCCCCATTCACCACAGTCACAGCACAGGATGCCACACGAGAGGTGGACAGAGGATTCAAGGTGAAAGTCAAAACTTATCAGAATCCTTTCTTGGAATGACAGTGGTAAAGCTCAAAGCCCAGACATCTCCACGTAGCATTTGTTCATGGTAGAATTCCAGCCTCACTCGGACGGGAATGGTCAAAATGGGAATTAGAACGTCCAAGCTAGAATGGCACTGAAGACTATATTCACACAGCAGCAATTTTTACTTTACTTACTGTCACAGAGCTAAAAAATAGTTTCGCTGAGTTCCACATTGCAAGTCCAACAAATACAGCAAATCTGACAAATGTGTTTTGCTGCATCCTGATTGACCAGCAACTGGAAAGACAAGTCATAGCAAAATCTGGAGGACCATCGGTAAAACAACATTATCGATTAGCTTTGATCAGACAACACACAGCGTAAGCATTCAATTAGCACAAATTAATTATAAAATAAGAAGGCACATCTTGGGTACATTTATTAAAACTTGAAATTAAACACACTGATGTAATCAAACTGTAATGTTAGCTTAAGTGGTTAAATGCTAACATTAGATAATTGGCTATCAAATATGTTGTTTTACCTTGAACTGTGGCCCAATGTCTTTCTGGGTTTTTAATATCCATTATCTTTTCAGCTGTTCTTCAGTCAGTAAGTATGTTTGGATTACATGCTACCTGGAACAGAGCAGCATAACATTATCCCAGCATTCCAGCTTCCCACCCTTAGCTTCACGGCAGAGGAAAATGGAGGTCATGTGAATATGATCCAGAGTCCCTTTTTGAACTCACTCATGAATAGATACGCACCTAAATGCGCCTGAAATTTTCATCAATATCTATGCATTATTCCTTGAGTAATAAGAAAAAGGGATGAAAAATGCCAATGATAAAGAAAGTGAGAAAAAGAATACTGGATTCTTCCCTTTATCTGGATCAGCACAAAAAGTAAATGGGGTCTATTTTGGGCCAAGACCCATTGTCCATCCAAGTTTCATGGAAATATGTTCTGCAGTTTTTGTGTAATCCTGCACACAAGCCAACCAACAAATGGACACAGGTGAAAACAAAAAGGTAAAAATAAGTGAAGACATTCAGTGAATAGATTCTACGGCTGAGACTGGTTGCTGCGGCAAGGCTGAAGCAGCACCTTCCCTCCCCTTCATATGAAAGAATTCAGACTCAGATATCTCTGTCTCTTTGCTCGGAAAGCCCAGAGATAAGGCCGCATGGAGAGACAGAGAGCTCCAGTGAGGAGAGCAGGAGTTATGGCGGGGTTGGCAGGGAGGTCAGCCATTTTAATAAGCAGGACACACAATCTGATAAGGACGTGACTCCACATTGACACACTTTGTCTCTTGTCCCGGACAGTCACCTACCCTGCCTCATTTCCTCCCATCATGCCTTCTCCTCACTTCCCCACCTCCTCCCTCCTCCTCCCCCCCCGTCCCCTCCCATCCCTCTGTTGTTTCGTTTTATCTCTGTGAAAAATAATGAAAGCAAGCACTTGCAACCGCGTCTCCATTGATGTTCGAATACACAACCAGCAGATTCAAAAACACATTCTGGGATCAAAGTAAAAAGGGGAGGGGGGGAGGGGGGGTCTTCTTCTTTCCAATGAAATTATGAGCGCAGAGGAGTCTCGGGTGCAGAGCTCATTTGCTAAGACTGTGAGGCAAATAGTCGTTAAAGAATGGCCTATAAGTAGGCATTAAATGGAAATGCCTGCGATTCCTGTGGATTAGCATAAGAACCTTTTCTTGCCAGGCCAGCTAATAATATTCATTTAAAATAAATACATGAGAAACGAATCTGTTTGAAAAGCGGGGCGATTGCACATATTTACTGAAGGGGCCGTCGAAATGAAAGAATGGAGATTCACGGAGCGCTCGGAGGGATGTGGACTCGCGAACCGTCAGTTCTTTGAAGTTCCACAGACTGGAAAATTAAAGTCTTTACAAAAAATTAGAGGAGGAGAAAGGTTTTATGATTCAGTAGGCTTGCCAGGGAACACAAGGCTGAAGATGTCAAGTGCTCATAGTTACGTCCAATGAATTCATTAATCTTATTTGTGGCAATCGTGCCACACAGCAGATGGTTAACATGTGATCTGTTACCTTTGGCAGCAGTGACTTCCCGTTCCAAGAACTTTGCCACACTGCTGCGAGTGTTTGTCCCTGATTCAGCATGTAATGGCATCAAAAGATGTGAAAGTTTTTATTTTGTTAGAAAAAGTCTTAAATCTTTGACACGAAAAAAGTGACTTCTCAGTAGTCCAAACACATCAGGCCTCTGTTGCTCATAGGTTCTCTGTTGCTCGTAAGTTCGTAGGCCAAGCCAATTAAAATGACCCCCCTACCCCCCTAAAAACAAACACACGCAACACACACTTCCGCAGGGCCTTGTTTATATACCCTGTGTCAGCAAATGTGTCAATGTGTGTCCTGTGTGCACCGGCTTCTAATGATGCTGGCCCATCATGATGGCCCAGTCAGACACTGACAGCCAAGCGCTAAAGTGGAGGAACTCCAGCCGTTTCTATAGCTACTGTGGAGTTCAAAGGCGGCCATCTTTTTCTGAGCATAACAAGAGAAGAAAGAGGCCATCACAGAGCCGGAGACCAAAGACGACCTCCAGGGTTACACGTCAAACCCAGCCCCCCCCGACCCACGGACCCTCGCAGCCCCCCTTACCCCATGGTGTGAAGGCATGGTCCCAGGATCTGTGGCTGGACTGTCAGAAGCCTCAGACAAGGTCAACAGAGCCAGGTAAAGATTCTCCTATCAGTATTATATTAGCCCACTTTCTTAAAGTCAAGGCTTTGAAGTGACACCAAAGTCTGTTGCAAGTATCTCTCATCTTATGTCCTTTTTTCTAAAACACTGCAGTGTCGACATTTCAAGCATCTTTCAGCGTTTAATGTTGAGCCTTTGATTTTTTTTTAAGACACTAATTTTAACATCTTCAAGGGAGAAGTGAAGTCTCTGCATTTGGGTTCCTTTGTCTGCTGTCTTCTGCCCTTTCTCTCTTTATGATATGAAAAGATCTTAAAAGGAGAACTTGTTAAAAGGCGGATCTCCATCAAAAGTAATGCAGAATGCGCTTTTCTGGTGACATTTTTGCTACTTGGCCATTTTAACATGATGCCTGTCATCCTAGGGCTACTTCTTCTGCGCTCCAAACGAAAATTCTACAAAGCACACAGACACAAAGACTGCATTTCAAGAGGCAAACAAACTTAGATTGGGAAACCTTTGATAAATCATCATACAAAGTTGAACAGCAACCGGCACAGACTAAGACCAAAAACACTCTGTTGTGTTGTGAAATTTGGGGTATTCAGCAACGAGCGTTGAGGCATCTGTCACACATCTGGAAGAGCAATCATTTCTTTTCTTTTTCTTTTCTTTTTTCCTGGGTGCAACTGAAGACATGTGGATTTACAAACAGATACTTACGAGGGAGAGAGAGATGGATGAGTGAATGTTGAAAGAGCATCGAACTTTACACAGTTTTCGTCATTCTACTCAGTTGCAACGTGAAGCTTGGATGCTTAAAGGATAAGTTCAGCTTTTTCTTGTCTTCTTACAAACAATATGTTTGATATTAGTCATTGCCACTCTTATACCTCACACCTCTATAATATAACTCTGATCATATGGGCTGTGAAATCAGAGGTGTTCACACAGTATCTGAATGATGAAAGAGCATGATAACATACAGAGTCAACAGATGTAAACTCACAGAACCGAGCCAAAGATGTACCTACACAAGCAGATGGTTAAACATGAAAATGTTTTGAAAAGCTGAATCTACTTCATAAACGTACAGTAAAGATACAAGGAATCAAATACACATCTGAGAAATCGAGCTCTGAGATCCATCAAAGCCAACCCAAGCACACAAACACTCTACAGCACTTACAGTCAGTGTGGAGGTCGCTAGCTATCTAAAGCTAACATGTATAAAGTTGACAAAGGTTGTAACTTAATAATTAGCTTGGCCTTCTGCCTGTATCTTCTTATATATATATATATCATCCACTGTACAAATGCATATTACTCAGCACTTTACTGCTTACCTTGCCGAATGCAGACCACACTGGACAGTTTTGAACAGAGATGCCTGAACAACTGTACATGCAACAAGCTTTCAACAGCGATAGCTAAATGGGTGGCGACAGCTTGCAGGCTGATTAACATTGTTTAGTTAAACTTTAAGTGTACAGTTGGCATGACATTGTGTTTGTACTACATTCAGGTCAATATGTCCATCTGTTGCAGCTACTTGGGCTTAAGTTTGCAGAACCTTTGAGGTTATTCTGGAGAACATTCTGGACAGTATTCATCATTGTTTTGGATTGTTGCCATAACAATATACATCCATTTGATTATTAACCAACTGACTTGAATCCCTTTAAGGTACATTAAGAACAGATGAAAAGTAACCATGGACAATTATGCGATTAATTATTTAATCAATTGACAGCCCCTGTTATATTATATATTATCTGGCACGATGGCCAATCAAATACATGCAAGCGCACATTCCTGGTGGATTACCTTTTTATTGTAAGCACTATATTTCAACAGTTCACGATCACACAACTAACACAACTTCCCACACAAGTAAAATTCCACATAAAAAACTGCTGTGCAGCGTTTTGGCATCTGATAAGCCTTCAAACTCTTGGATCTGTCACTCCAACTTGACTTCCTGGATCGAATTTCACTGTCTTGCCAGCACCTTAACAACATACTCACACCACAGCAGCCCTCAGTGTTGTCCTAACACAGGGCTGTTTTCTGTCTGACAGAATTCTGTGACAGAATATAACTCAGAGTATCATTATTATTACTGGCTTACTAATATGAATATGTGTTTTTTTTAACAAACAGTGTTTCCATGCGGGGGGGTAATTTCTGGTAGCCAGATGTAGCTTTGTTGCAATAAACTACCTAACAATAACGTGTGTCCCACACATCAGTGTAGCCACATTAGTAATTATTGTCTTATGGCTAGTATGGAATGAACTGATTACCACTGATATACTGTATGATATATGATATATGTATCATGTACAGAAGTCTTCTGTTAAGACTGAAAAAAATCTAAAATGTCCTTTGAATCTTGTTTGCCTCAACCTCAACAGCACCTTCTGTAACAGGTGTTCTGCAGCTCTAATGTCAATCTTGTCCCTCTTCCATCTCCCTCTTCCCCTCTCTGCTCCTTTTCCAGCCAAGGAGACCAGTTTGTATCTATGTATGGAATCATCAAACAAAAGTGAGCTTCACATCACATCAGGTAAAGAAGGCATGCCCGGGCACTTCTAACAGCCTCCCAAAGATGCCTGTTTTAAGTCCTCACAAGAAGGCTGCCTCTCATTGAAGTTCAAATGGATAGCTCTCGGGCACAAGCTTTCCAGGGGGGAGGGAGGGAAGCTCGCTCACCTCTACACCAAACTCACACATCCTACCAGGGAGCTACGTGAGGGGAAGAAAAAAAAAAATTAAAAGTGCAGCTCGTGGGC
The DNA here is from genome assembly GCA_903131615.1 of Diplodus sargus. NCBI lineage: Eukaryota > Metazoa > Chordata > Actinopteri > Spariformes > Sparidae > Diplodus > Diplodus sargus. Next base: position 1,363,940 of record CAEMYA010000258.1, read on the forward strand.
AGAGCTACTGATTCCTTCTTTTCTGTCTCTCAAGTATCCCCCCATCGCCTTTTATCACCCAGCCGCCCTCGCTGCCCCCATCCCCTCGAGCCACTACTGCAATGTCAACAAAATTGGGGCTGGGAATGTGGCCGTCTGATGAAAATCAGCTTGCTCAATGGGATCCTCACATGAAAAGAGCAGCGCCTCAGCACAGATTTCCGTATCTTTCATTATGAGCCCCATCTATAGTGAAAATGAACTAATTGTCTAGTTATTGGTGCCTTGTTATCCACAGTGTGCCCCAGCTGAACGGTCTTTCGCCATGAGGACCTGCCAGTGAATAAAGACAATTAAACTACAAAGGGCTCGATTACAACTCTGCCACTTTGATGAGGGAACAATAATTCCACCAATACCAATCCTGATGAGTTCCTCAGGGTTAAACATTTTGGCGGAAACAGTGTTAAGCTGTATCAAATTAAGTCAGAAGGGGGAAGTTCATTTAATAGCTTGGAACTCCCGATCTCAGACTAAATATCTTTTCCCATGAGCCTTTGCCTGCTGCGCCCCTCCTCCTTCCCTGCAGTGAGGCCTAATTTTTCTGTTTTCACCAAGAAGATTTTACGGTTCACAAGATCAAAAGCTTGCATAAGCTCTGCGTTTGTTTACATCAGCCTACGCCCTGACAAATAAAGCAACGCTGACTATCTTTCTCTTTTGCTTTCCCGGCTTTCGCTCGTCCGCCATCACACATGACCTCCCACCTCCGCTCACTGCACATGCTCTGCACTTTCCCTCCTCCCAACGATCCCAGGTGGATGACAGGATAAAGACACCCTTTTTCCCTGGTCCATATTCATGAAGTGATTGCAAAGAGTTAAGCCGAAGCCAACGCAAAACTCGGAGCTGTAAGACTGAAACCGTCGTCTTAGTCTGTGAAGGCGCTGACAACTTTGTCTCCGTCTCCACATGGTGCATTTTGACACAGCCCAAATGAGGTCCTTTGACATTTGGAATGGATGTGCGACAAGAGGGACAAAAACAACCACCAAATCAACACATGAATAAATAATCTGTTTGCCTTTTCACTGTCCCATTTTGACAAAACCACAGGCCATCCATCCTGCAGGACGTCTGTGACTCATTTAGCGCCGAGCTGTTTTGAATGAACATGTCTCTTTGATGTTCGTCTGAGGTTTGACATGTCTTTATTGTTCTATTGTTTTACAATTTTTCCACTGATTGCAGTCCCTTAAACAATAAAAATCTAATATTATGCGAGCAAACATCTTGAACATCTTGAACAAACTTGAACAAGCCTGAATGTTACATATTGCAATAATCAGTTTGTGCTAAAGTCTGTAACTTTCTGCACATTATCGCCCTCTGACCTCGGTCTGTATCTGTTTCTTTCCTCCAAACCCGACAACTGCTTCTTAATGGAATCAAAAGATTGTTATGAAATGCAGAGTAAACTTTGTTTGGCCACCACAGTTGCCAAATTTGATTGTGCAGAAACAACAAATACAGTGAATCGGTGTAATGACCCAGACCGGAGTGGTTAATGTAACCTGCTCACACAACCTTGTCCCTCATCTTTGCATTTGTTCGTGAGAGCTGGAGAAGCTGGATGCTACTTTACAGAACCAGCTGATGGGGAATTACAGAACTATAAATTATGACTGAGGAGGTCATACAGAGAACTGAGCTTTAAAAGGCTCTCTTAGTTCCGTTTGCTGTGGTTATTTTCTTTGGTTCCTCTGGCAATACTTGAGAATACATGCACTCTCTCGGTCTGCAACATTTTATTTGTCACAAAGTCAATATATTACTCACAAAACGCTTGCTTCAAGGTTCACACAACATAATGAAAATGGACTGAAGGAGTCATACAGCGTCAAGATCCAGATTTATTGCAATTGTTGGTACCACATCTGTTAGGACAGAATATGCTCATCTGTCAACACTAAAACAGTGTTTCTTTCTTCTTGCTAGTGTCTCTTCTGCTCCACTTGTACTCACATTAAGCATTGTCAGATGCTTTAGACCAGATACCCATAAAAAAAAAAATAAAAAAAACTCAAGACAGTTAGGAACTCATTTCACAGAAGTGATTTGCTAGCATTACTAGTGCAATGACGCAAATTGTGGAAACATCACATTTTCTAAGTGATTGTTGCATGCAATATGCAGAAACATCTGTGAGTGCTCTAGGCCTGCGGGTCACAACAGCCCGTCCTCATCATAAAAATGACCATATAAGTTGACTGAGGAAGGAGCTTATTATGACAAAATGTTGTTCTTTTTAGGTGGAGACCTAAAACTATTATGGCAGTAAAGGTGAAGGTCAGTTGATGTAGAATCCAGTGTTATACAGTCCACACAGAGAGGAGGTCGGGGACAGCTGCTTGGGTCAGACAAACGCAGCTGCTTGCGTCCAGTATAAAAGTGAAATTCAACCACAACTTATTTTTAAAGTAGCTAAAAACACGAGGTACATTAAATTACTGAACTTGCACAGGTACATCTGTAACTGAGGTTACACAAGTAAATTAGTAATTTAAACCAAACCACAATGTTTTCCTGAACCCAACCAGCCACAGTTTCCTTTCCAAACAGCGAGTGTACAACAAAGGCTGCTGGTACGTTGCTCAGTCATGTACGTTTGGGAACAGTGATGTATTCTGTCATCCAGGAATGAGGGTGTTTCCGTTCTCAAGTACGGAGTTGATGGGCAAAATGGGCAACAGGAAATTAGCTCATGATGCAAATTAAGTGAAATGGGCCTCAGGCTGGTTCCAAATCTGCTCAACAACATTTCACATAATAAGAAAAAACAAAACAGGAAACTATAACATATGGAAACAACTGTAGATGTTTCAATAACTTTTGATTCTAGATTGATAATCATAGAAATATGGTACACATGGCAACAGTGAATTGCTAATCAGCGCTGACCCACTGATCCTTCAACAGAAACACCCAGCCCATTAATTAATATCAGAACCAATTCATTTGTTTAATCAGCGTTGTGTTCTGCATGTTTTTCAAAAGCTTTAAAATGACTTCAAACACTGATAGATGTTTGAATCAAAGCAGAACTATTTCACCGAAGGAAGTCCGAGTAGTGACTTGAAGTAAAGGTGTGGAGGAGACACTGCCTGACATTGTGTGTTCTCTCAGAACAACTCAGAGATTGTGTGCCACGCTACGTGATCCTACAACAGACCGATGAATGTATTAATGATTTGTTAACTGAAAACACTTTTTTTGCTCTAGTCAAAAAAACCACGACACGACACCCTGTTGAGCAACTTGAATAACTTCATACTTAAACATCAGAATCATCTTGCAGCGAGATGTTTTATTGTCAGACCCCCCAAATCAAGAATAAGTGCCTCTTTATGACCTTGTGATTTGTGCTTTGGGGTTTAACAATTGAGGGTAAAATCAACTGCAGGGGATAGAGATATTAATTTCAATAAACACTAACATAAAACAGCTGCAAGGAGAGCTTCCATTTTAAAGGGTAACTCCACCAATTTTACACATCAAAGCGTATTTACAAGCCTTGGGGAGAACTACCACGCCAGTTTTTTGTGGTTTCAGAGGAAGCTGCATGTAATCGGATAAATTACCCTCTTACTTTCTGGCTAAATTGCATTGTGGGTAATGTAGGAACCAGGTTTTGAAAACTGATCTAGCATTTCCCTCCTATAAAACTGTTGCACTCATTAAGGACCGTATTGCTTTATTAAATATGAGATATCGCCTTTTTATTCCACACATTCGTCCTCCTTTACAAAACTTGCTACCTACATTACCCACAATGCAGCTGAGCCAGAGTGACAGCACTGGAGGCAATTTATCAGGTTACATGCAGCTTCCTCCAGAGTTATAAACACTTTGTACAACTGGTTTCACATATGCAGTACAAGTCCTGTAAACACACCCTTTAACCAAGAGATTAGATTTGGTTTAAGGGTCTTGAAGCTTAAATCATTAATCATTAGCAGATGAAGTACATCATTTTAAGAAGTAAACCAAATAACCTTCAAACTGCTGTTGCATCACAAAGACGTGAACACCTGGAATCAGTGACTGATGGTGTTTTACAGTGTAAGAGTATCTACGGGTGGAGTCCCCTCAATGTAATACCAGTCCAACAGGTCCAGTAAATTCACACAGGACCTGTACCTCCCACAATCCGTGGAAATTATGAGCATCTCTGTCGATAATACTTCCCACAGTGTATGTAAAGATTACAAGCCAAAGGTGTGCGAAGGAGAATGGAATGCCCTCCCCCCCCTCCCACCCCTACAAGGCAATTGGACAACAACCGACACATGTGGGTAGAGCCTGGCACACCTCAGAGATAGAAGAGGAAGATGGGGGAGCAGAGTACCTGGTTCTGGTTCTCATGAAGGCTTTATAATGGCGAGACCGGTGCCAGCAGTTGAGGTGCCCAAGGCGTACAGAGTGAAAGAGCAGCAGGGGAGTGTGCACCAGAGAGGGAAACACTGTGAGCAAGGGAGAGTTTGAAGATTTTTTTCTTAAGAAGTAGAAATGTTCACTTCATAAAACCCTCAGTCAATCTGAGTGAATGTCCTTCAGAAGACCAAAGCTACAATGTGTCCGCATTTAACGTGAGAAAACAGTCTTCATGTATATTTCTGTACATGAAAACAACGTTTTGTGTGTACATTTATGTACATTTCCTGTTTCAAGGAAACGCCTAACCACTGCCTGGGGAGGAGTCAAATTTGAAGATGATTACGAGAACGTATTTCCCTCCGCTCATCGCAGGAAACAAACAGTCCGGCTCTGAATTTAACTCAACAAACAAGAACCATATGCTCGTCTTTCCTCTCCCGTCATCCCCTTCCACCACCCTCTTTTCCATGAGAAACATGTAAATACAAAGACCCAGAAACACATGTGGTTAGTCATAAAGCTGCAAATGTAACCCCCCCTCCCTTGTTTTTTCTTCTTCTCTCTGTTCCGCCCCCAGCCTCGACCTCCTCACCCAAGTAACAAACCCGCAAGAAGGAGGGAGAGAGGGAGAAAAGCTAAGGAACAGGAAAACAACAAAAAACAAGAACAAAGAATGTTGGAGGGGATCACAGCATTGGGAAACTGACTTAATTGCCTGTGTGTGAAAAGCAAAGGAGAAGAGGGACAAGCTGGCGACAGGGAGCCAGGAGGAAAAAAAAGACGGAGCTGCTGTGGGCTCCTGCAGACTGCAAAGCCTTTTTCCTCACAATGGTGGCCTCTTCTCGTGCCAGGGGGGGGCATGTTGGCCCATCAGTAAGTGGCATGTGAGATGAAGAACACAAACAAGGGAAGACAGGCCCACTACAGTCCTCATTAGGCGATGACTGAAATGTGCGGTTGTCCGTTAGCTTGTTCGGAGACGCTCAGTTTCCCTCGGAGGCTGCCACTTTGCGCCCGCAACTTTCTACCTTCTCATCCAACTTAGTCTCTTCCCATCATCAAGGCCGATTAGCCTAATCGCTTGTGCTTCAGGGGTAGTTATCTTCTTGGGTGTTAGATGAAAATGGCTTGCAGCTGGGTTGTGTACAGCTCAATCTCTAACAGGTGCTGGGCTCTGTGGGTAAAGAGTAAACAATGGTGGCTAAGCCCTGAGCTTTGCCAGGCAGAGCGTCTACGATGGGAAACAGTCGGGCTTGAGGGCTCACACACCCACAGCCCAGGTGGTTTGCCGGAGTTCATTTAGGCATGTGTGGACCCTTGGTGTGGTTTAACTTATTTTGGAGGGTGAAAATCTATGAAAAAAATGAGAGGATGGTTTTGATCATTTTTTTTCCACTAACTGGTCTGGTTTCCATCTTAGCTGCAAGGCAAAAGAGATGAGATGGAAGACAGTAGAGTTATGGAATCAATACGTGAGATATGGAACACATGCACAGTAATAGGTCTCATACATCATTCATTTGAGCGAGCTGATGATCCTCTATTCACCCTTAGCCTCTCCTCTCAATGGGATACCAGTTCCGTGAGAGTCACATGACTGCGTCACATGATGGAGGCCAGTTTTTATCCCTGTGGTGCCTGGGAGGCCTCCAAACCCAGAGTGGCCTCACCACACTTCCCACAGCCGTCTGGGGAATGGACTGCGGACCTGAAGGTATGTGTGAGGCACAACACTGAAGCACTGAGGCTGTCTCAGGATAAAAGCACAGAGAAATTCCCCAGTTTCTAAAAAAGAGCTCAGTTCAATACTGTCTGCGGCAGCCACACCCAAGCTAGACAGCGTGTATGGATGACAGCGTCTGGTCGCCGCTGCAGGTCCTTTGTGGTTCATGTTGGGGTCTTGGAACATTCAATTATTATTGAAACGGCTCGAGCTGTAATGTGGGTAATATGTTGTATGCATAAAAAATATTACTATAACGCTGTTTAATTTGCTCTGAATGATGCATTCTGGGTCTCTTAAATCCTTCTAGTCAAAAATGTGTTTATCTTCTTGTTGCTACAGTTGAATGTTTGAGCTTCACTATACTACATGGTTGTGAAATCAGGCTTCTGGTATCAAACTCTGTATATACACCATTATACAGAGTTTGATACCAGAAGCCTGATTTCACAACCATCTGCTGAAAGTGTACATTTTCTCCATGCTCATTAGAAATCTGTTTTAAAGGCAGGCCTATGTAAATGATTTGTGCCATCACAAATAGTTTGGCATACACACGTGTGACGTGGAGTGACTCCAGTGCTCGTAAACTGAGAATAGACTTTACAGTGAAGTAGGAGACATCTTGTGTCCAGCAGCTGTGTAATTTTAGTTTAGAATATTAAAACATGAACTAACATTGTCAACAGAGCATGTAAAAACATTGCTGATGTTACATCTCAGACATCTGCGTACTGTAGCTGTACTGCAGAGATATCTGCTGATGTTTGCATGCTGACCGGCCAGCTCCACTTTGGAAAGCAAGAAGCAACGGTCTGATAGTCCCCATTGTTTCAGATGACAGATGTTAAATCAGCAGAGATTGCTACTTAGTCTGAAAAGTAAAATAAGTAAATCACAAAATATCAAGAAATTACATATTTCTTTTTATGCCTACCACTCATACATCTGTCTACAAAGTCTACAGAGGCCGTGTTCAGTCCCAGACTGGTGACCAGCCGTGTTCATCAGGAGCTGGCAGACCCTGGTCGGGCTGATCCCTGTTGACTTCGGTGAGCCTCCCGGTCGTCCTGTCAGATAATAGGGCCACTTAGCTCCACAGCAAACTGAGCTTATTTCTGACAGCAGCTAGTCTCTGCAGCCAAAATAGATATAGCAAAGAGTATAGTGGGTAGCAACAGGTGATTATGTTGTCCCCAAATGTTTTAGAGCTCCAGATGACACCATTTTGATTGTTAACAGTCATTTTTAAGGAGTGAGAATAAGAAGGTGCAATTTTAAGGACTTTAAAGTTGTAATTATACCTTCTCTTTTTTATTATACAAAAATCATGTCAGACACACATCACAGTTTTTTTTGTGTGTGGAGGGGATCTTTAATATACCAAACAAATCACAAATATAGAGCATACAAAGTGTAGGTGCACATTGTGCACAGTAAAAGCAATACTGAAACAATTTCATCGTGTATTTTAGCAATTTGGGTTGAGTCTGTCTAAACTGAAGAGATAATTTTACAATAATCAAACTAAATCACAGATTGTACAGCCAGTTCCATGTCTTCCATCCACACTCAACGAAAAAAGGAACAACCACAACAGCAAAAATGTAACAAATCTTGTTCCTGCAACAACAATCAGACTGCTCGTTTATTTGAATGGCTGTTTCGTCTTGTGAGAATTGTGCTCTGCCTTAATTCAAGTTGTTTTTTCCAGATGGGCTTTTGTACTCTTGACACCAAAGTCATATTTTTGAAAGGAGCTGTTCTGCTGCTTGTGACCAAAAAAGGAACCAACATCGCAGAAGCAGCCTTCACCTGTCAGATATTTTAGTTATCCAGATTGTCTTTGCCACCAACATGACCGGACTTCCATGGCTTCAGTGTGGTGGTGGTTTATTGGTCTCATCTGTCCCAGATATAACTTTATGACCGGAGTATGTTTAGCTTCAAAGCCTTTTCTGACCCCAAACTCCAAACCAGTTCTTTGTTTGCATACCATACTGCCCGCAATGTAATGTGGGCCAATGTGTTAACAAGACTCAAGGTTGCAATATCTTGACACATTAACATACTTTGTGTGTGTACAATGGCCCAAAGGGAGTTTGGTTCAAGTATTCATGTGAAAAACCACAACGCTTGGTATTTTTAGAAATGCCGCTCCCAATATTCAGGATCATACAAGAAAAGACGAGTCTGATGGATTCAAAATACACCACAAACCCTCCAAACTGAGGCCACAGGCGAAGCCTTTCGAGGGACTGCATTCCGTTGGGTCACTGAGGAATGTGGACAAAGTTGCGTGCCACGACAAACTGGTGTTATCGGATCATTCGGCCTTTCTTAAGTTCTAAACAATGGCGGTCCGAGTGGTGGTCGGAATAGACCAACTTTGGGCCGCATGGCATAATTCTATCTCTGTTCCTCCTCTTGAGATCTGAGACAGATACCGTCCTGTGGTGTTTACTGACGAAAGAACACTGCTAAATGGAGCTGTGGTTCACCGATCTGTAAATATGGCCCTTGCCAGCCAAATTGTTCCCCTTGTTGACAGTGGTTTGGGCCTGAAGCTCGATTTTGCCCAAAGAACACAGGCTTCCCTTGGGGGTGGTTTGAGACCCGACAGGGGGTAGTTAGACAAAATAGATAATGCCTATCCACTGCTGACACAGAGTTGGCAGAGGTAGAGAGAAAGGGAAAGAGACGGATGGATGCTCCTAAAATAAATGAACAAAAGTTGTCCAAAAAAGAGCACTCTTAAATCACAGCAGAGAGGGCCTGAGAGCGATACGCTTTTCTTCGTTGAGTTCATGTGGACAGTCTTATAGTTTGATATTGTACGCATAGAACGACTATTGACAGATAATCAGTTCAGTGTTACTCACATTATTCAAGATTGTGGAAAAGTTCATCTGTGACCTTGACAGAAATGAGACCATGTTTAAACAGAGATACAGGCTACGACCCCCCTCCCATCAAATAATTTTAACTTGGGTCAGACGATGACACCTGAGGTACGTCCATTCACTGATGAAGGTTGGCAGATATTTCTCTCTCTCTTCTTTAACCCTTCTTTGTCAAAGTAAACATCTTGTGGTTGCCTCACAGCATTTTATTAGATCAGAAGGAGGTATTTTTCTGAAGAACTATTTCTTTCATTTTGTTACCACCACAGACCAACAGTTCAGAGTAAGTGTAGCTTGTGCAGATGTGTAACACAAACAGCCAAGTGAAACTGGGATCTGGCATCTTCAACTTGTTGACAGATTTCTTTATGGCCTCTGTATTTTATTTGTTGCAAAATGGATAATCGCTCAATATCCAGGGCACATCTGGCTCTCAATTAACCATGCAAGCATCATGATGAATAAGCAGTTTCCGATAACAAGTTGATAGAAAATTCATTTTTCATTGACAGTGAAGATGAAGTCCTTTTCAATCTCTTTTTCACACTTAATCTTCCACTGCCAGCCTGGAGTTTTGGGCAAAGCCAGTAAAAAGAGCAGAGTTATGTATTCTCTCAACAGGCGTGCATGCTAGTCAAGGTTATGTTGAATCTAGATGTTCCCTCCAGATAATGATAGCCCCACAACACCCTCACACCCACATACACATCACCCTCACAACAGAATGACAGAGAAACAAGATAGTTCAGGGAAGCTGGAAAGATAAGTAAACTTGACAACACAAGAGAAGGGGAGAGTGGGTGAGAGAGACAGACAGCCAGACTGGAGGGGCGAGAGAGAGAAAGAGAGGGAGAGAGAGAGAGAGAGATCTCCAGCAGTGCCAGTCGAAAGAGGATCAAGGTGGTTTTGGATGAGTTTCAGAGGTAAGCTGCAGTTAAAGCCCCTAGCTTGGACCGTTCACACGCAAATGCCAAGCCCCACCGCACACATCATGAAACACGAGACAACATTCAGGTGTTTGGTGACAGGAGAGGGGACAGCATCCACTGTTTGGGGTTCGTTTCAAGAATGCAAATGCTGTATCATATGCAGTACCCCTCCATCCTGTGGAGGAACTATTCTCATGTTGCACTATGTGTGTTTTCCATCTAGCTGATATTGAAACTTCAAACTAGCTTATGCGCATGTTAACAGATGATTTCCATTGTGTCATTGTTCCTTTGTGTGGCTGCTGGTGACAAAATGTTCCTATATGAAGAAGATAATGGTTAGATATACAGTATTAAGAGGCAAGGCTGGTTTTGTTTTCACATTGAATGCGTGGGTTAAGGATTATTTTAAAATATATTCATCTCGGTCCAAAATTGTATGTGTATGTTTAAATTTAAATCCGCACAGTATCCAATTGAGCATTACATTTTAAAAACACCATTTGCAGTGCAAACATCTTCTTACTCTGGTGCATAGTCCACAGCCCATTTGGACTTTTTATCTTCACTTTTAAATATAAAAGCAGTTTCTAAACCATCATCAAGAGGATCTTGTTTTACTGTAAACTACAGTGGAAATGTGTCTTGTAACAGAAAATATAATAACTGTTGGATGCATGGGGACATAAAATCCACGTTGAATATTTAAAACAATCTTCTCTTAAAATTTCTTGGCTGAAAATGTATTTAAACAGACGACCTCGTCAGCATTAGAGGACTTGTGTAATGAAAGGTGTTGCTCATAGTGACGAACCTACAAAGAACGGTCAGCAGCTCTGGCATTCCTTTCTGCTCAATGGAACATTTTACCATCTTTCAGTACAATGTTTTGGATTTACAGACCACAAACTAAAAGTGTTGGGTCACATTCACTGCTCTTAACACTTCTGTTTCCAGTGAAAAGCTCTGATCAGTCAATAGTATGCTAACTGCCTAGCCCCAAACAGAAGACAGGCAACTTGCTGATGACCACAGTGGAGCATTTCATCACTAATAACAATATTATATTTCCTTTGGGAGTTGCTGGAGACCAAAACAGAGAAAGGTAAAGTTAAAGGCAAGTTATACACAACCCAAAGTTAATGCTACTCTTGCTCCGTTACTGCGGGATGTGTGACTAAGCAGCTGTTCATGTTCAACTTTATAGGATCACTGTTGTGTTTACAGATTATTGCGGCACCCCAAGTGGCAAAAAAAGTCAATAAATTCAGACTTAGATATGTCCAGTTGGCTACTTGCTGATGGATGGACAAAGAAAAGTAATTACAGTTGAATTAATAACAAAGGGGTCCAGTTTGAGACATGTTCATATAGGGCAAAGATCCAGAACTACATAATTCAAAACTTTTGTTATAATTTAATGCCATAAAATATTATTATTATATTTCTGTCCCTTATTTTCTTTCCCTTAGTTTATTTTTCAGTTGGAATATGCGCTCAAAACATACTCTGTGCTGTCTAGTTCGCATCACATTTACGCTTTTAATAATCACAGAGGTCTCAGATGTGAGTCACACTGACTTTAAACTGCCAACAGGAAGAATGACCATGTTGGGGTCCATACTTGAATAAAAACTCTGTTGACCGTTGTCTCCTGTTTCCTCTTAGGCCAATAGTGCTGTAAAAAAAACAAATCTCACTAATTACAGGTTGGGATCCAGACAGAACGGTACCTGGGCCTGGACCAGGACAGCGGTCTGCCTATTAGGCATAGTGATCTTCCCTATTCAATGTACTCAATTTGTCAAAATGTCTTCAACAAGAGATCTGATATGTGTCACTTGGGTACATTTTGTGCCAAATATAAGCATTATGGGATTCTAAGAGTGAAACCGAACCAAGACATTTTTTAAGCTTAGTATTGTATATATATATATATATATATATATATATATATATATATATATATATATATATTGAATGCTGCTTCCTCATTTGATTCTTCACTCGATAGCGTTGCTAAATCAGTACGTGCTAATTGTTTAAGTTGTGAGGGTGACATACAACTCCATGTACTGTTCCTCAATGTCCGTGACACGTCAGACTTCAGACATTCAATATTTTAATCTTCTGGTCTTTTAACCCAAATATTTAAGATGGCGAAGGCCTCCTAATCACCGGCCGCCTCCACTCAGGCCATTTGACCCATCTCCTCTCTGTTACTCGCCCTTCGATTGTTACAGGAAATGAAAGTGAACAATCCAACTAGCTCTCTCGCTCTCACTTTCTTTCTCTCTGCTCAAGCCGTCTATCTGGCACCGGGTTCCAATGTTTATGCATTTACTGAGATTGCTGGCGGGATTGTCAGAGAAAAAGGAGGGTTTATTTTTTTTTTTCTTTTCTCTCTTTCTTTTTTTTTCCTGTGCAATCTCTTGCCTTCAGAAACCATTAATGCCCATTCAACATCAACATCAAGGCACAGCTTTGATGTCTATTCTGGCAACAGACCTCTTTCTTTCTCTGCTGCCTGCTGCTCTCTCTCTGTCTCTCTTCTTCTCTCTATCCCCCTTTATCCCTTCCTCTTCCCTTCGCTCACTCTTTACGGTTACTGTACAATCAAATAATTAAACGGATTGTCGACAAAATGATTTTACCTGGCAATTAAATATGCAAAGCGAGTCGGCAAGCGGCGTATGAGAAGGCGATTAAAAAGGGGCCCACTGCAAATCTACAAAGGCTTCACCAGCACAATAGGCAGCAGCCCCTGCCTGCCTCACACACTAGCTTAGCCTGGGGAGTGACTGGTGCCTCTTTATACCAGTCTCACACAGCCATGTTTACAATAGCCCCAACCATGCTATGCCAATTACCACAATGCAAGGAGAAATGAATGCCAGTGTTTGGAGAAAAGACGGGGATGAAGGTAGTGGGTATCAGACATATGGGGTGCACGGTGCGGCGAGAAAGAAAAGCGCACGCTGCCGATGAAATCAAAGTCACACCACAGAAATGTTCGCCGCTGCTGAAAAGATCCTGTGAAACAATTGCACGTTTCGCATTTAAAATGTAAGTTAAAGTCAAGTCTTCCCTGAAGGTAGGAACTTTGGAACCTGTGCATAACCTGCACCACACTTCAACAATGCACCTATTAGAACTGGAATACTACAGAAAGGCTGAGAGAAGACAGCGGGGGGGGGGAGCCCGAGCTCCTGATGTGCAAGAGAGGGAATGCGACAGTCAATGTCCATCTATCAACGCTTCAGTGGGGAAAAATGCAAGCAATTTTCCTGGATAGGTTTCCCTTCAAAGCCGGAGCCCCAAGAGGCTGTAAAAATAGAGTTGGGGAGAGGCAGGGAGGGTGGGGGGGTGGAAGGGTGGAGGGTTACACCTGCCCCTTTCCAGACAGTTCAACAGAAAGTAGCTGGTTCAGCCCGATTAAACCCTCTTCATTGTAAAGTTAAAGCCATGGAGGAATGGATTTTAAGGTTTGGGGGGTATGTAATGCATTGATTATGTGTTGAAGTTTCACCGCTCTGTGCCTTTGATGAAAAGAGTCTGGGAAATTAATCTGCTATTTGTGGTGTTATGAATACAAACTGTTCAGGGATGGCTGCAGTGAAATGATTTTTAAAGCAAAAAAATAAATAAATGTGTGTGTATGTGCTTTCAGATTGAGAAAACCTACAGTATCTCATAGATGTGACAAGTATTGGCGGCTTGTCTGTGTCTCTTCCTTTTTTTTTTCTTTTTTTTTTTGCCATATTGCCAGGAACAGCTACCAGGGGAGAAAGAAACGAGAAGATCATTTTGTGGGAAGTGAAAGCTTGTCAGTAATGACTGTTGTTATCTCTGTGACGTGGCTACCTCTGCTTTTTGCCAATTGCAAGTCTCCCTTTATGTCAACAATTTGAATTGAGCTGTGGAATTGAGTGAGTCTGCATGCGGCCGACGGCACGCGCTCCCCACCGCTGAATTATTTCCTTGTATTAAACGATCTTTTCCCCTACAGCTGAAATAAAGCCAGATAATTGAGACAAACATGGCTGGGCCCTCTGATAGGGGATGCAGGGTGCTTCATTAATGTTTGTGTTGACTGTCAGAGAGTAAGTGCTGGTGCTCATTGCTCTTTAATAGGACCAATTAGCCCATGCCCCCATTTCCATGCTTAATGTCTCCCATTTAAGTGCTGAATACGGAACGCACACATTTAACCACTGAGGGGCTGTAACGCATCAAAAGGTTACAGGCTTTCAGTGATTCCTGTTTACGCTGTGAATTAGCAGCTTGCATTCATGAATTTAAACTTCTTCTTTTTTTTTTTCAGCGACGAGAGGCGATGTTCAGGTTTTCAGCCTTCCTGTGAAACTCCTCTCCATAATGATGAGATGACGCGATTAAAAAACGAGATTTATTCACTTAATTTGGTAGAAATGAAGGGTCATCGCTCCACCTTCCATCCACGCTGTGCAGCGATCGCAGCACTACACAGCCGTGCCTCTTGTATGGTGACGACTACAACAACATTTCACGTTCTCCGTTACTGAGGGAGGCACAGAGGGTACAACTGTCAAGCATAATTCTTTGGAGTATTCAACAATAGGTTCCATATACCTGCCCTACTTTGCCAACTCTGTCTTTTTCAGTATATATCATTTTGCCGTATCGTAGTGTGGAGTGTGAAATACACTATTCAGTATTTCTTATCATTTAGTTATTGTATTTTAAATTGTACAGCCAATACTGACGGTTTTTAATGGATTTAAGACCTAAGACAAGTTTTTTTTAAGATACTTATTGTTCTTTTGGCTTTTTTGACCAGCATAGTGGAGTACACATGGACGTTCCAATTATACGGTACGTGTCTTAAATCATTGAACATCCTGAGTCTCTGTGTTAAACACTGGATTGGGTTAATAATACCCCAGCAGCTGAATCCATCATTTTTGTTTTGTTAGATTTGATTAAAGAACCATCGTCCTAAACATGTATGTGTCCCAGACGAACTTGTTGCTTGAAGTGGACACAAAAGCCCAGTCCGCTCATGTCTCCTCTGTATAGCTGTCAGAAGGAAAAAACATTCTTAATACTGAGACGTTTGCTGTGCAGTATGAACTGGCCATGATATGTTGGGATATCTTGATGTGTGCAATTGTTGTCAGTGAGAATTGCTGTTGTGAAATGGTTTAACTCTCTCCCAACATCACTGCAAATGAGGGATACCTCTTATTTCTGAGGCTTAAACAAAGGTCTGAATGAATGAATATGATTAAAGAGGCGATTTCAGGCACAAGATCTTTCATTTGAAAAATATAAAACTTTAATAAAGGCTACATCTCTCAATAATTACAATAATTATAGGTCCATGTAAATCTTTAAATGAAACTCTTTATATAATGTATAATTTACAGTTTAGATAGAATGAAACAAAACAAAACAAAAGGCCGTGGTGTAAAAAAAAACCAAATAAAAACATGATTACAGGATATTATTAAAAGCATAAAAATATCTTTTCAACATAAAACCCTTCTGAAAACCAAGGGATATATATTAAAACCCTGAAACAGGGTAGCACATGGTATGGCATCCATGTAGGCACAGGTGCTGTACTCATAAAACACCAGCGATAGTGTGTGTGTGTGTGTGTACTGTTTATGAGCCTGTGTGTGTGTGTGTGTGTACTCTATGTGTGCATCACATGTGTCAGTATCCATACTTCAGAATGCATAATTACAATGTATACAGGAGCTCTGCTATATACGATGTTACTGTAACAACATTCAAAGGATATCGGAGCCATAATTCTTCAACGTTTACATTTTTTTCTTTTTTCTGTTTTTTTGACACGCTAGCTGACTTCCTCGAGAAGTCATTCTCGGTGACCCAAACTGGTTCTTGTTAGCGCAAGTTATTTTGGTGTGCAGGCTGTAAACACTGCCATTATTAGATGGTACAACTTGTGCTCCAGGTCTCCTCTCTGTGTGTCTGCAACTGTTTTCATCCCCCCCTGTGCAATGCCTGGTTTACAAACAAAGGCACAACAAAAAAGATTGAGCTCTGTCGACAGACTGAGAGAAAAAGGGAGGGAGGGGGACAGCGAGAGAGAGAGAGAGAGGAAATACTAGTGTGACAAACTTAACATTACAAACTATCAGCAGCATATAAGACTGGGATTGACCATTAGAATAGTGGAGGGAGTGCGCCTCAGACAAGACCACTGCTAAGGTTGTTAGTTTGGGTCAGACGGGGCTACAAGGCTATGGGAGGTGCTAGGCTAGTGTCACATCCGTCGTGTAAAGTAAAAACAAACAAAAACAAACACTAAACAATATCACCACAGTATTCTCCCAACATTCAAAGCAGCTTGCCCATTGGCTAGAAATAGGGAGGGGGAGGAACACAGGTTTAAGAGGACTTAGGACAACGGGGAAAAGAGTGGGTCTGTTTTTTTCAATAAATACTTAATAAAAACTTTCAACTCATTACAAAAGCATCTATATATATAATACATGTATATATACATATATGCATGTATGTATATGCACATGTACAGACGTTTTTGTAACGATGTTAGAGTGGAACATTAAGAGCAGGTTGGTGGCACTGTGTTCAGCACCTGCTAGTTCATCTCACTCGGCCGGGAGGCCGGCGTGAATGCACCATCAGTCTCGCATTACATCACAACAAAACAGTCGTCTACATCTTCAGTGGTTATATTCAAGAAGAGGCGGGGTCCCCCCCCCACTGTCCTCCAATCATCATCATCATCATCATCATCTTCATCGTCATCATCATCCTTGTATTGGTCTTTTAAAGTCTCTCATTCCATTCCCTTGTGTTTCTAAGGCTGATTGGTTGATAAAGTCAGGGAGGGGCGGCACCTCCTCTGGGTTCGGCATACTTCATTGGCTCGTCTTCCTTCAATCACTCCTCTTGTGCTGGATATATTAACTCTGTTTAGCTTAATATTAAGAAATAGGAAAAAAAAAACAAAAAACAATAAAACAAAAACAAAAAAGGAGTCCAGAGTGTTTTTTGTTAATTACAAAGAGTCTCTTGCTCAAGTTTTTAGGGACAGTTTAGCTTTTGGTTGGGCGAGGAAGGGCATTGGTTGGTTGGTTGGTTGGTTGGTTGGTTGGCTGGCAACAAAGTGGCTTTTAGTCCATCCTCTCCACCTTGCCCAGGACCTTGCCCTCATACATGGGCAACACGGTGGCATCCTCCCACACCTCTTCAAACACGGCACCACACTCAAACTCATCGCTGGCTTTCTTGAAGTAGTACCTGAGGAGGAAAAAACAACAAGAGAGGTCTGTGATTAGAAAACGTTGAGCGTAGGTGTACGTGAAAAAAAGAAAAGAGAACCAGAAATTGAACTCAAACGAAAACTGACAAGAATGGCAGCAGGAGTGCATCTGATACATTTCATCATGTTTTAAACCGCTTTGAGGCACCTACACGACTACTTCCATATACAGGCTCGCGCACAACTCCCTTTAGTCCAAATCAAACACAAACACACACACTCTGAGAGCCAGAAATGGATCCTGCTCAAAACAACTTAGTCATAGCCTTCAATGCCATCCCTGCACACTTCAAAGGCAGAGCCTGACTCCACATCACACCGCTGCACAAACAGAGCTGAACCCTCCGTTTAAACACTCCCTGTGATAATTCAAGCTGCTAGAAACAGCCTGTTTGTGTGTGTGTTCATCCATGTGTGCCCGTCTCCTCATCCACTTGTTCATCTTGACTGCTGGCCATTCTACAGATGCCTATCTGTCCTGCAAGGTCTTATTAAAGTTGAAGGGTTAATTAGAGGCTGTCTTAAGGCCCCCCTCAGCAGTGCACCCTCCCGCTCTGTGTCTCCATGGCTTCTAATTGGGCTGGCTGTCAAATGAAGGGCCTTTCTGTCACACAGGTTGACATTTCAGGTGCCTGAGAGTCTGCCTGCGACTGCAAGAGCACACTCCGCTGCTTGCCCATAAACACGAACATGTCCAATGTTTCTCTCCTACACACACTCGTCATCACAGTCACACACACACTTTGGGCAGCGTTCCGATCACCAGTGGAGAACAGAGGAAAAAAGAGGGAACAGGAAGGGAAGAAAGCTGGGGGAAGCGGAGCGCAGGCCTTCCCTGGCCCACTGAGTGGGTGTGATAGGTTGGACGTGGGCCGAGCCTGAGGGGCTTTATCCGGGGAGGGGGGAGGGTGGTGACCGCTCAGACGGTCTCCTGGAGGTCACAGGTCACCTAGCTAGCCCACTCTTCTTCTTCTCTCAAGCAGAGATAACTCCCAGGGTTAGCTTGGTCCCAGTGACTGTGAAGTCTCCTGGAGCTCCTAATGATTTCTCCTCTCTACTTTAAACCCAGCAAAAGATCAGCAGGAGGGGATTTAATGATAAGCTTTGTAATGGAAAAATGCCTCATTTTGCCCATGTGTGTCGGTGTTCAGAATACAAAAAAAAAAAAAAGCTCTGTGTTTTATGAGCAATCGTACAGCTTAGAGTCATTCAAACAACACATGTAAGGAGGGGCGTCCTAAAACATACACATACAGTTTTATTTTCCTTGCTGATTGTAATTACACAACAATGAAAGGAGGTTGAACTGCAGCAGCTGCAAGACTTTCTATTCCAGTTTGCAGTGATGTGACAGAGAACTGATGGCTTAATTTACTATTACGGCATTTCAGCAAAGTATTTCTGTGTTCTCTGAGCTCGCTGGGCAGGATTTTGCCTTTTCATTTTCATTAGTAAAAAAACAAATAAATGCATCATGCATCTCAAATTAATTGGCTGAATTTTTTTTTTTTCCAGGAGAAAATGCAACATTTTCACTCACAAATAGTTCAAAGTCATCACTTTGTTTCAGAGAGTGAGACAGAGAGAGACAGAAGGAGTCTTTCCATTGGAACATGTTTTATGTGGCAGGATTTTTCTCTCTTCGCAACATCTGGCACCAATATCGTCTGGCAGAGCTGCGGCATACTGTTCTCCACTGTACCGCTGCCATCTCCAAATTAACCAACTCCACACATTCTGCTGCCATTGAAGCCAGACGCTTCATCCCCCCCCCCCCCTTTTTTTTTTGCACGATGAAGAGTTATGGGATAGCAGGGGTGCAATGACTTGTTTGCAGGCCTTCTTCTCTCTTGCCTAACAAGCAGATGTGGCTGTAACCTAATGTTGATGTCATGGGCATGCAGGCTTTGTGTATTTTCATTGGAATAAAACCTATGCAGAACTGAAACAGTTACTTGATAAAGAAAACCTGGATTTAGAATACAATGGCCAGTCAGTCTGAAGACACTGAACTCAGCAGTGTCTTCAGACTGACTTTCTATTTTATTTTAAATTACTTATACATTCTTTAGAAAATTCCCTATCATCATTGATAGGAGGCAATTTTGCTGTTTTAACGCCGATCAGTCATTAACAGAAGAAGGTGCTTGAAGCGTTTGATTTTAATGTCTGATGCAACAGTGTGGAGGAGGAATTTGAAGGCCTCGCAATGGTCTTAGTGCACAAAATAAAATGTCCCAGGCTTCAAAGCCATATTTATTAAGGCTGCCTTACCATGGAAATCAGTACCAGATGTGAGAAAAAATTCGCTCCAGAACCCCCCTCCTCTTCCCTCTCTCTGTAAGCCCTGAATACAGTGGATCAGCCCATTTTTTTTTCAACTATTGAGCTCTAGTATTTCACACTCCCACTCAACAGACAAGCATATACAGGTCCAATAACAAATGCACATACATACAACACAACTAACCCTGCTACAGTACAAACTCCATCCAAACAGCTTTGAATAAACACCTATCCAAGTATGTGCCGGTGTACTGTGATCTGTGTACTGTCGTCAGTGGTTCATATTTACCGGTAGTTGCCTTTCTTGCTAAGCTGTTCCTTGAAGTGTCCCAGGGTGAGGCAGTGGGTCTTCATCATACTGCGATAAGGAATCTCCTCACCACAGAAGAAGTAGGTGACCACAAGCTCCTTCGACCTGAAAATGCAAAATGAAGACTGCTTTTAAAGAACTGTGCGTGAAGGAGAAGGAGTCTGATTGTTGAATGTGGACAAAGAATCTCTGGAGTATTATTAATTAAGGATGCCAACAGACAGCTGGCTCGCTAAGGGTCAAACAATTAAAACTAAAAGAGGCCTCTCAGTCAGGTGGCTGTAGCTTAACATCAAACACTCCAACCCATTCAACAACAAATGTATGAAGGGGGCAGATAAATTCGAGTTACCAGGGGCTACTGAACACACTTTTGTTGGGTTCCAGCGGTGAGTGTGTGTGTGTGTGTGTGTGTGTGTGTGTGTGTGTGTGTGTGTGTGTGTGTGTGTGTGTTGGGAGACGGGTGGGTAGTTAGGATTTGGTATTAAAGCATGTTTAATCTTAAATGATTAAAAGGCGAGAGAAGAGGAGTTCAAAGACATAGCTATGCTGACTCATAACATCTCTCTTTGAAGGGAAGAGCGAGAAACTCTGTGAGGAAGCGGGTGAAAACACAAGCTTGGAAAGAGAGGGAACGCTCAAAAAAGGCGTTTAAGTGTAAGAAAGCTGCAGAAAGCTAGAAAGCAACCGAGAAGAATTCTAAAAAAAAAAGGGGGGCTATAGAAATAAAGAAAAAGAAAAACCTAAAAGGAGAGACACATACTCGTCTGCTTGGAGTCCAGAGCCGGCTTGAGGGCTGCCTCCGGTGGGAAAGGCAGCTGCTGGATGGCTCCTGTCTCTCTGAAGGCTGCTGGCTGCTGCTGATTGCCTGTCAAAATCACAGAGATCAATGACTAATTAATACTCACATCAATATGAAGAGAAACCACTGGACAGCATTTTCAGTCTGTTCTGATGTGTCCAATCAAATGTGGAAGAGGAAGATATGGAATATGTGTGAATGCCAGTTTTGGTGTAAATGTAAAGCTGAATGTGTGCCTACCTCTGTTTCGGTGGCTTTGACACCTCTTCTAGTCGGCGACAGGCCTCCTCTAGCTGTGCCAGGGTGTTGGGCGGGGGCAGGGGTGGCATGGCCGGGTCCTGGATGAACGGATGGCCTGGGTGGTGGCCGCGGAGGTGAGCCCCACTGCCGATGCCACCTCCACCCCAAGAGGAGTGCGTCCGACTTGTCAGAGTCTTGACGTCAAGGGGGTTGGACTTCTTTAGACCTTGAGTGCTGTAAGGATAAAAAGGGTCAGTATATGACATGAGCTGGTAACTCAAAACACTGGTGATTCTTGGTACAGTTAATTCAGTGGGAATTCCTGACCCACGCTCACCTGTGTGGCTTGTGCTTGCCCTGCCTCTCACTTTCGAGGATCCACTGCCAAACATTCTGAGAGCGGTCGGTGGCATCTAGGGGAAGGCGCGGTGAAGAAACGCCCTCGTCGGTGGCCTTGACTGACCGCCTTGACAAAGTGCTGCAGCGACTGGGGGAAAAGAACAGGCAGGTTGAAATCAGAGACAGAGCAGCTTTGCCACTGTGAAAACTGAAGAAATAAGGTACTACGGGCACAACACAGAGGTTACACTCACGCAGGGGTGAAGTCGGAATAATTGGCGCCCCCTGGAGGGCAGAGGCACTGCACGCGCTGAGCCGCCTCAGCCTCAATCTGCTCCTTGGTCTTGGGCCCAGCGTGGTGATGGTGGATGTAGTGGTGGTGGATGTGCTTTGTGGACTGCCTGCCTGTCATCAAAGCCTTGGTGGCCCCAGGATAAGCACCAAAGAAAGGCCCGTGGCCAGTGGACAGCGTTGCAACAGTCCGATCTGGGGAGCTCGAACGTGGCGAGTGACGAGCCACACCTGGTGACTGGCAGCCAGGTGTCTTCAAGACACGGGATAGGTGCTCATCTAGGATAGCCTGAGGGTCTTCCTCACATTGGCTGCCAGACGGTAGCAGAGGGTGATGGAGGGAGGTGCTGCTGGCGAGGTCGCTGCTCTCCTCCTTTTCCTCCTCCTTGACAGGCAAAGGAAAAAAAGTTAAGGCAACTGACAACACATTCATATACAGTCACATGTGGGAAAGGCAGCAAAAAGGAGGAATTTATGTCTCAACTTACACCAACTTATATCTATCATCCTCTGAAGTCAGTGAGAGCACACGCCTGGATAACTTGATTTGAGTTTCCTTTTTGCCGCACTGTTATCTTCACTAACAGGCTTTGGGTGCGCTTCATCTATAATGCAGAGTGTGCCTGTGCTTCACAAAGAGACTGGCACTACACATACTCAGCAAACGTGCCACTGGAGAGTAGCTAAGTGCTAACTATTTGAAGGAACTTCAAGTGTGCCTAGAAACATAAGTTTGAAAGTTCCTCCAGATGAAGTAGTGTAGGACAGAGAGGAAAAGGAAAGTAGTAGCTAAACCAAGACAGACTTTCAAATCCCTTGGTCTTTTCCCTGTTCTTCGACATGCTAAAACTGGCATAAAGGCTTTTGTAGTGCAATATGGAGCCATCGTCTCAAGTTAACTTGGATACAAGTTAGAATTTCTCAGTGGGAGCTGTGCTTACTGTTGGTGGAAGTGTCAGATTGTTTCGAACAGGTTTATGTGATTCCGTACCTCCTGGATCTGCTGCAGTCTCTCCTCCAATGAACTCATGGTGTCCTGCTCTCGCTTTAGCTTCTCCAGCCGGGCGATGAGCTGGGCAGCAAAGGCTGAAGGCTCGACGGGGGTCATCTCCTTAGGCAGCCGGTGTGTCCTCTGCAGGGTAAACAACACAAGGGGAAGGACGCTTTAGTGTGTGTGCGAGTGCAACTGTGTGGTGTTTCTGACGGATGCAATATGTTGCATTAATCCACTGCCCTTGCCCTAATCCTATCTTGTTCCAAAAAGCCTGCTACTATTCCAAAAGGCCTAATCCAGATGCCCTTGCCCTCGAGCTAACCTGAACCTTCTCCGCCGCCCATCCCTACCCAGATCTTCTCATGCCCAGTGCCCTTGGCAGTGCCAGGCTGCTGGGCGAGGGGGAGAGAAGGGGGTAGTGATGGCGGGGTAGCAGTTGGTCTCGCTCGGAGGGGAGGCCCCCTGCCTGCACCCTCTGTAGCCCGACCAAGCCATCAGCTAGGCAGCCTCTGAAGTCAGCACACTTCAAAGGGCCCTTGTCAAACATCAAACGCACACTAGGGGTGGGAGGGACACGCAGCTTTAAATCTCCGAATAAAAGCCAGATATCGACAGAGAAGAGAGAGTGAGGAGAGAAGAGGGTTGGAAAAAAGGGAGAGGGGGACAAAATTAACAGCATGAAAAAAGGGGAAGAGGATTGAGATGTGCGTTAGTGAAGTGGCAATGGTGGCAGAAAGAGAGGGAGACAGAGAAGGAGGGAAAAGAGGGAGGGAGAGGATAGAGGAGTCAAATACTGGGAAGATCTGAGGCGAAGTAGTAATTTATTTCCCGGCTGCATGCAGGGCAGCTCAGAGGTACTCTAGTCACATTATCCTCCTTTTTCTTTAACTATATGCACCGGCTTCTCTTTCTCCCTTTCTTACTTTTTTGTTATTTGGCACACTGGCTTTCTTGATTTTGACTCTTTTTTTTGTTGTTCCTCTCATCTCTTTGTAGACACGATGAAGGGAGGAAGAAGAAAGGCAAGCAGAGCTGCTGGCAAAGGAGCGCCAGCCCTGCACGGGGCCCCCGCTGCCTGGGGCTGGTGCATCATGGGAGACAGAGCCATCTCCAAATCAGGAGGGAGACATTAAAGGAGTGCAAGTGGGAAAGGAAAAGAGAGAGAGATATTGAGAGAGAGAAAAGACAGAGAGGAAGAGAGAAAAAAGGGGGAACAGACAACACTGTCAAACGCATGCACAAACACACACATACACACACACACACACAGACACACAACTCTTCCACATACACACACCCGTGTTTGGATATAGAGACAAAAGAATTTCAAGTTTCTTTTCTTGTCTCAAACAAATCCACCACCTAACCTGTGTCAATCTGCTCTAACCCACTTCCTTAAACCTTCCCACAACAACTTCAGCAGGTCAACAGAGTCTTGAATTTAAAGCACTTACAGTGTATGACCCCAATACTAATGGGACCAGATATCAGGGTGGGAGTAGAGGAAAGTGGAACTGAATGGTGATGTTCCTCCTACTTATCTGCTAGGATGTAGAGTCGCTAATCAGTTTTTTAGTTAAAAGAGTAATTTAAAAGTTGAATTTAACAATTACATTTAACAATGTTGTGATGTCCATTACCTGTGTTAAAATCACAGCTACCACTAATGCATATAATTGATAGAGCCATGACACACTGTGACACAGATGGAATACAAAGATGACAACACAAGTTTATATTTACAGCCCTACTGAAGCTACTGGGAATGGGGAAGAAGGGGGTTTGAAACAGCGGAAGAAGAAGTGAAGCGGTATGCAAATCCTGCCTTTCATTTACTCTGACTTTTATATGAAAACGAGCGGGGGAATGAAATATAGTATTCTGACACAACATGAGCTCTGAAAAAAATAAAATAAAGCACAACTCCTCAAGGGAATCAGGACCCAGTTGTCTGTCAGTGTGTAAAAGTTTGAGTTTAGCAGATTACAAAAAAGGAAACACTGAGACAGGAAGTGGAACTTAAGGAAGTAGGACTTACAGGAAAGTGGGGTAGCGTTATCTGGCCATTGATCTTGACACTGCGATGCATCTCACGCTGGAGCTGCTTCTTTGTGCCCAGTTTGTATGGAGGGATTCCATCTCTGTGAAAAAAGAGTTATTACACATTAATAAAGGGAACTCCTTAAATGTTATAGGCATATGTCATGTGGTTTGTTACATGTTAGCATTTACTGCTGCCAATGATCATGCAGGTCACAGAGCCTTCACATCAACCGTCGGTGCATTAGCGTCATTAGGCGATCTTTGTGGAGAAGAGCCCTCAGGAGGCTGTTCATTATTGAAGTGACCGACACAACACCACCCAGTAACCACCCACTAGGCACATTACAGCTAAATCAAAAGGCTGCGGAGCCCTTGAAGCCAAGGCAACAAAAACACACATAACAAAACACACCAGGACAATGGGAGAGATATGCTAAACATCCCACTGTGGGCTTCAAAAGAAAAGCCCCACTGATAAGATTACATCAGTCCCTGTCAACTCTGGCAGTTGTTTAAAAAGCAGAAGAATTAGCGCTAACCTCAGCAGCTGGTTAGAGTAGGAAACTACAACAGGCTAAAGCAGGCTAGCTAATGCTGCTTAAGGGCTGCTAGCTTTGTAGCTCTGACATATTAATATGAAAATAGAGATGTAGCTAGGAATACCAGAAGTCTCAGGACAATTAAGCATTTATTCTGGGAATCTTTTTCTCCATTTTTCATTCTGTGTCTGCTAGCTTTTCCAGTCAGCTGCCACTTAAGCTGGGCCAATTATCTTGGCCGTTTTGGCTGCTCAGAAGTGTCTGACCTAGCCCAAACGCTACTTTTTCTGCTGCCTCTTTGAAATCTCACACTCATGCACATATGCACCCGCTGCCATCTTCGTTTGGCAAGCGCTGTGCTGTGAGCCTCTGATCTCAGCAACATCAAAAGGCTGGTTTGTAAGATAAGGTAATGTTTGAAGTTGGTGCAGCAGCATTCCCCAGCGTCCAAGTAAATCCATAAATAAGATATAAGCAAAAAGAGAAAAAAAAATCCCCCCCAAAACCCCTTCTTCCACCCCCCCTTCCCAAATCCTCTTCTTCTTGTTCTTTATCTGGGAAATGAGATTCAAATTTGCAGTGTGCCTTTTAACCAGTGTAAAAGGACATAATAATCAAATTGTTCCCTGGATTGAGAGAGGAAGAAGCTGCGTTGTTCACTAAAATCAGTTAGAGGTGGAGAGAGATGAGAGCTGGGGACAAGGACAGGCGAGATCCCTGTGTCAAAGACCTTGGTGAGAACCATTAAAAGAATATGACTTTGACACATGACGTGGTTCAACAATCGATCTTTTTTTCTTCTTTATTCATCTAAACAAGTTCTGCAAGTCACATTTCAAAGTGACATTGTCAAGAAGAAAAGACAGTGAAGCCAAGCTGCCGATATCACCCGAGTTGCAGCGGGCTCCTTGTAAGTGAGGCCTACTACCAAAATCAATGCATCACAAACTGTACCCTTGAGACTACGAGCCATCGCCCCTCAAGGCGCAGGAAGTAACACAGGAAACTCTTCAAAACTTTAACTCAACAGCCCAGAGGAACCTGTGCGCTAACAAGCACCCCAAACTTAGCTGCAAAACATCATTCCTACACAAAGCTCGCCAACTTCCCCATCAGTAACTATGCTTTTATCAATCCAAACTGTCCCCACCCTGATGAAACATGTGATGGTTGGGCGCTTTGTCCTGGTTGGGGAAGGGAAAACAGTCGTGGACGCTTTCATGGTTTCATGGGCCCTTACTTTATGGGGATCTCCTATTCAGTTGTGCAAGTCATTTTCAAAGCAGTCAGCCACCCTCTTATCCCCCTAAGCTCCCCTCACCTAACAATAGGCTGAAAGCGATTCAGTTAAGCCCTTTATACTCCATGCACTTTATTTTCTCACTCCCTTGCACTTCGAGCCTAACCACTCCTGCTATTGGCTCTGGAGGGTGGAGGAGAGGAGCTGTGGCGGGTTGGGTGGGTGGAGGTGACTTTTTGGGGGTGCCCTAGTCTGGCCAGGGGTAGTTCCTCATGCCCCGTCCCAAGGTCTAGAAATGAGTAACCCCTGTGAAAGCCTCACAGACACATGATCTCAGCACGCCGCAGAGGCCAGTGGCAGGAAACCGACCCACCATGTGAGTAAGCCTCCTTTCATTTGGTGCCAACATTTTTCAATGAGTTTGTCTTGAGGCCCGAATGGCCATTTCCCTCCCCCTCTCCTCCAGCTCTTCAAAGGGAAAAAGCGATTAGATAATATGAAAAAAACAAGTCTGTTGTGGCAGAAGGGTGGGTGGGATGGATACATTTCAACTTTGAGGAAAATGAGGCAACGCCCCCACCCACATCAAGACGTTCTAATTTTTTTTTCTCCCTTCTCTCCAGCCTCTAACACATCAGAATAAACTTCAAAAGGTCTTCAGTCATAATGACTTTCCCAGAGTTATCTCCCTGGAGGCCACAGTAACAACTACACATTAATAGAGTTACCTGGAGTCAATCACAGACGATAATTAAAATACATTATGGACCATTATTTTGCAACAGTGCAGTCCCCTGGCCCTGGGAAAAGCTGAGTCTGTTGAACTACAAGGCCAAATATTTTTCTTCACACCCCTGGACTTTTTCCTGGAAAGGCATTGACTCTGATCCAAGCACGTTTGGATTCTATGGAAACAATAAAATTCACAAAGCTTTGGCCAGGCTCAGCTGAATGGAAATGAGCTTTTTGAAGTTGCAACATTATCTTCAAAGCAGGCCGGGTTGAGATGAAGCTAAAATAAAAACGTTTTGGTATCAATAAAAAGTAAAATCACTTACACACTACTGTCCGTCATGGACATGGAATCGTCTGTCGTGGCATCACTGGAGATCTCGCTGTCGTTGGCACTGGTGGCAGGGGCAAAAATGTAGCCAGAGTTGACGAAGTAGGGGCTGGCAGGGTCTCCTCGACGATGAGACCTGCAAAAGACCCAGGGAAACATATGCCAAGTTTTAAAGTGATGTCTCTCTCGGTTGTGGTGTGAACTGAAGAAAGTGTGGTGAGGTACGATAAGTGTGTTTGCTCTGTGTTTCCTTCTCTTGTTGATTTTATCAGATTTTGAAAGCAAACTTGACAGCTTGGTGTTTGTTTTGCTGACGTCCTCTGCAGATTTCTGCAATTAGAGTCTCTTTCATGAGACTTCGGGGCCTGAGGAATGTGACAATTAGAAATGAAGGTATTGGTTCCCTTTTTCTTACTCTCTTTCATGTCCATCCTCCCTAACATACAGGGATTGTGTGTTTGCTGGGGTTGAGGGGTGATGGTTGGGGTGGGTGAAGTGAGCAGCCTGGCTGTGTGTAAATGAACAACAGCATTTCCCTTCGTTTTCTCTCCTCTGCTATCTGTAAACCATTTTATTTGGCCCAGGCCCATACTCCTGCACTTTTCCACTGTGAAACTCCACTCTCTCTTTCCTTGGAGTGTGTTCTCCTCCTTGCTATCCCACTTCTATCTTTCCCTCTCTATATCATCCAGTCTGGGGCCCCTCCTTTACCCACTCTCCCCTGCTTTCCTTTCTAAAGTCTCTCGCTCTGTCTTTCTACTCTCTCCTGCTGTGTTGCATTCCTGTTTCAGTTGTGAAGGGGGTGGACAAGGAAGAGGGAGGGAAGAAGAGGAAGGGGGAACTTGAGCTTTACAGAGGGAGGGAGAGGGAGAGAGGGAAAGGGGGAAGGAGGGCCCCTTTCTTTATGAGAATGCCTTCTGCCGGGAGTGCTGAGAGGAGAACCCCAGCATGACTAAAGCCGTAGGCCCCAAGCACAAACCTGACCTTTGGAAGGTCCGCGCAAAGAGTCAGGTATTTAGCACAGCTGGGCTCTCTGCCCCCCTCTCTTTCTCCATCTCTTTCTTTCTTTCATGATCCCCCCCTTCCTGTCTTTCCCCCTTCCCCTCCTCTTGTCTCTCCCTGTCTCCTTCCAAAGCATGCTTAGTCTCTGTCAGACAGATTTTTTTTTTTTTCCAATAGGAGAGATAAAAGTGCTGGATAGAAAAGAAAGAGGAAGGAAAACACTGAGACACACACAATCTATTGCAAAGTGGGATCAGTGGTTGAAGCTGTGGAACTGAGCTGAGGATGTTTTGTTGTTGTGTTTTTCTATCACTTTGGAGTTGAGTATTGGAGGTTTCTCAAAAAGAGGGGAAAAAAGGAATCTGTGCACTGGCAAAATTAGTTCCACATGTTTGAGATGGAAATTGGTTGACCTAAAGAGATGGTGAGGGGCAGGGGAAAGGGGGAGAATGCGAGTGACGGAAGGGAGAAAAAGGGGGCTCTCTCCCTCTCGCTCGTCTTTGAAAAGAAAAACAAGAATGCAGGGGATCACACCAGGAAACCGGGAGATGCCCACATGTCAACAAACCGTGTGCGTATTGGTTCCTGAATCAACATGGCCACTTTCAAGCAAATGAGTAACTGTGCCATGATGTTATTCGACATCTGCTCACACGGAGGATCAAATCCTCAAGGGAGTGTTTAAATTGAGTTATTACACTTAATCAATTAGTTTTATACACTGTTATTAAAAAGGAGACACATTTTAATTCCTAGTCACACTAAATGTTTAGTTAACCTGGCAGGGAAACTACGGATTATCTAAAAATTACACTTTTTCCTTCCAAAGCAAACTATGAAGACACCGACAAACCTCAAAGTAACAATTGCGTCCAGATGTGAGGACAGAGTAGTTTGAGTGAAAAAACTTTTGAAGTGCCCTTTGATGCAGGCTCATGCACAAAATCCAGTTTTTGAAAATGTTCCTGGCTTGAAAAGATTTCAGCTGTTGGACAATGTGTGGGACGAGCTCTTAAGATAAAAGCCCAAATGCTTTCCACAAACAGCTCTGCTTTCATCTCTGACCAAGAGAACAATATCGCCGCTTGGCATAAGACTGACTGCACAAGTTCTTTTAACTCTCTATTAGCATTTTTCTTTGGGTTAGGGAGATTTTGCAACAGCATACAGTTACTATATGGCTTAATGGGCAGAAGAAGAAAAAAAGAAAATCTAGCAGAACTTTACAATAGCATCATACTGTTTCATGTCGCTGAAACAGTCATGAGGCTTGGTGTCTGAATTTGTGCCTGAACCGGAGGAAGGGTTTCAAAGCACAGGAAACTTGAGCAAGACAGCAGAGGGCTGCCTGCAAGACACCATTTACTTAAAAGGAAGGCTCAGATCCATTGATGTTTTGTATCCACCCCGCCCCTCCACCCCTCCAACCCCTTGACTAACTGCAAGGCAGGAGGGCACAAATATACAGGCATGTTCCTCTGAGACCCTTTGATCAAGTGCCTTTATCTCTCTCTCAGGCATTTGTGAAATAACTGCCAACTGCCACATATTCACTGTAGTTTATCTAATGAAGGAACACTGAATCGCGAGGAGAATGAGCAATACTGAAACATCAACATGCACTAAAATATCACAACACGGGCATGCCTGCTGTAGGTGGGCGCTGCTCTTACCTGCAAGTGTTCTCCAGCACTTCAGCTGCTGTCCGGATGGTAGCAGTAGCCCTCAGGGTTTTCGCAGACAGTCCAACTACAGACCCTAACGTTTTCGCCTTCAGGTCATTACAACTCCACTCCTCTTCCTCCATGAGAGGAGGAAGGTATCCACACATCAGCTTGAGGCTGCCGAGACTGCCGTGGTTCATGTACGCTGCGTTCTCGCAGCCGGTGCGCACATATTCGAGGTATATGTCAGAGGTCAGAAACATCTGGTATGCATTCTCTTCCATGTTGGACTGAATTTCTGTCTGTGCCTGGTCAAACATGGCAGAATCTATCTGTTGTTTCTTAATACTATCCCTTATGAAGGTCTTGGTGGCGGGTTTCAGCTGCTTGGCGACGATGCTGTTGTTCTCGATGTACCGCTTGAAAATAACTTTGGCAACTCGCAAAGTTTTGGTATCCTTTAAGTCCATTTGCCTGAAGCCGTTGCAGGCGAACCAAAAGTCCAAAGTGTCCACGCAATTCTCCCGCTCCAAAAAGGTCCTGAAGAGGTGAGCGCCGTCTTGGTCGCCCAGGAGAAAATGCAGAGACTTTGTCCACCGGACTAGTGGCGAGTCCGGGGACGCGCTGCCCTCTGGCTCCCCGAGACCATCCTCGTTCCTCCGCGGTGTGGAGCCGGGAGGCGCGGCGGCGGCGGGGGTATCTTTAACCTTGCTCTGGGCTCTCATTTTGGCAGATCTGCTGGGGTTGTAGCATGACGCCTCTCCCTCCTCCCCCGGTACCGGAGGACGAGGAGCATCTTCTCGGAAGCTACTGCTGATGTGCTCCGTAAGCGCCCTGCTCATGGCTCCAGCTCCGGTTGCCGTGTGAGAGTGCCGTCGTGCCTCCACTGAGCTCCAGCCTAATCCTCCTCACTCTCTAAAAGCAGCGGGGGAGCTTCTCAGCTCCTCTTCACTCTGAAACACAAAGTATTGATCTAATCAAAGCCAGATCCTGCTGAACTTCAAAGAAAGACATCAAGTAAACAGTCCCTTTCAAAAAAAAAAACCCCTCGCCGGGTTCACAGAGAAAGGAAATATGAAAGGCTTTTTCTGCGTCTCATTTATCTATTTATAATCTAAATGAGAGATCAACTGCAGCCTACATTCTCTACGTGTATTGATCTGTCACATCAAAAAACATTTTACAAGAATAATCATCTCACACAGCGCTCACTCCTCACCGAAACCGTATTCTCACAACTGTGGCTTACACGTGTTTTCCTAACGAGTCCATGTCACAGGCTTCAACTCCAATTAATTCCCAATCTGTTTCGGACGACCGTTCCCTACCCCTGTCTGCATCACACACACATACACACACACACACGCGCGCACGCACAGACTCGTTTCCACTCGGAGCTCACACTTGTCCTCACCATCCCAGAAATGCACAGACGACTGGAGATGCATCTGATCTGCACTACAATGACCTTAAACGTCGTAATGTACGAGGGGTAAAAAGCCCCGCGGGAAAAGCCAGTCGCTCACGCGTAAATGTAAGCGATCAATCTCCCTAATATCTGCCCGAGCAGGCTATTACAGCACATTATTAAAGCCACAGCCCCGGCAACGTGTCTGAACTACCAACACGACAGAAAAGACTTGATGTATTTGGAGTCGAACCTCAGTCTGAAGCTCAGCGATTTGATCGGAGTCTCAGCGCCAAATCTAAAGCGACTTGTTACATTAAGCGATAAACTGCTGGAACGACAGAACCCTGAGTGGCTGGCTCTTACAAATGCTTCGCGATCGCTCACACAGTCTCAACAGGCAGTGCAACACCACATCATAACACGACCGATTTCTAAACTCCAAAAGGGTCGAGGGTCTGAGGAAACGTGCGTAAAAA
>CAEMYA010000258.1:1395957-1431657 GCA_903131615.1 Diplodus sargus
AAACGTGCGTAAAAGGAAAAAAAAAACATACCATCGCAAGAGCAGATCCAACCCGAGTGAAGCCCGATACAAAAAAAAAAAGTTGAACAATTACTCCATATACAGTAGAGTCTAATACAGTCCCAAACACTCTCCAGAGATAGTAATCCAGCACCCAAAAAACGGCGACGACGTACGATTAAAAGCCTGCGCCGTGCCACATGTGTCCTATCTCGGCTGCGAAAAACAAGCGCTGTAGTTTGCTGTACCCTGTCCCATTCAACAACTGACCTCAGAGTAGGCAGGCTCAGTCCCTATGTAGATCAACTAGGGGTGTCAAAATCTGGAGGAGGTAAAAAGGGGGAGGTGGAGGGGAGGAGGGGGGGGAGCTCTGATTGAAGAATACATCCCACTTTTTCCCAGCTAGAAGACGCACCACCCGACAAATATTCGGTTTCTTTTTTTTTCCCCCAAATCTGGGCTACACATTCATACGGGCGCGCACGCAAACACGCACGTACACACACACACACACACACACACACACACACACACACACACACACATAAGCTTCTTATCTATCTCACCGTATTTCTCGCCCACAAACAAGAAACACAGCCCGCATTTCTCAACTTCAAAGCTCAGCAGCAGCACATCAAAGCGGCCAAGAGAGGGGGCCTGTGGAACAGCTTTCCTACAACTTACCATCCATGTACCCGAGTAGCCTCCCTTTTTTCTTTTTTTTTGTGTTGAAAAACGTTAAAGTAAAGTAGTCCAACAACAGACTGAGCCTACAACCGCACTGCTCTCTGTCCTGTAATGTCCTATCACATTGGACAATTTTCTCAACGCAGCCGCGGATGAAGAAGAAGAGGAGCGTTTTTTTTCCCCTCCTCTCGACTTTTTCTCCCCAGGTAGTGTTTCAAGGAGTCCTGGCAGGCGGTAGAAATCCTCCGGGCTGTTTCTACACCAACTGGGCTGAAGGTTTAACTGCGGACTTCAAAGTAAGGA
The DNA here is from genome assembly GCA_903131615.1 of Diplodus sargus. NCBI lineage: Eukaryota > Metazoa > Chordata > Actinopteri > Spariformes > Sparidae > Diplodus > Diplodus sargus. Next base: position 1,396,948 of record CAEMYA010000258.1, read on the forward strand.
ACCGCTGGCCTGGTCCCGGAAGATACATAAAAAAACACAGCGTCTCATCTCCGCAACGGCCGGTGAAATAAGACAAAATAAAACGAACCGCGATGGAGACAAATGAACATAGCAGCCACAAGTCACGGCACACCTCCCGCTCGACGCTTCCCCGACAGAAAACCCGCGCGTTAAGACGTCCATCCGCGTTTAATGAACTTTTCTAGACACGGGAAGGTTTTACACGTATGCCAGGACCTTATCAAAGACAGGCAATCTAGAGCCAACTCCCCGAGGCTCTGGAGCGTCACAAGTAAGTGATGTGCCGCGCCAATAGCGTTATTCTCCCAGTCCGTCTGTTACTACACAAAGTTTCAACAGACACACAAAGCGAACAAAAGCCAGACTATTGTTGCCCGTGGCCTCTTCAAGTGACAGGAGCGACCACAGTGTGCTCACCTAGCTGGGGAGCGGCCACGTGACAGGGTTTTACAGTCATTCCACATTTCATCACTCAATGAGTATATATTTTTCTCCTTTTGTCCATTTTCCCACGTTGGTATATAATGTATAGGGGAGTCTGGGCATGTCATTCCAGTAATATTCCCTCTTTAATACAGCATTACCAGATTGAGGGGGAGTGACATGAAAGCATTTGTGGTTAAATATCTTTCTTTTTTTTTTTTAACAAAGTCCACAACTATTTAAAACATATTCTTCAAGTTATACCCCTGATTTCATAATCCTATAGAGTGTAACTGTCATATAATTTACATATTAGTCACAGGCTTTTAGCCACCAAGATGTCAACCTAACACACTTGCCAGTTCCACATTCAGGGAAAATGGCACAGCATGACATTTTGATTGAAATTGGACAGAGAGCAAAGGCAAGAGCTGTTCTCTAGTCTTTTAATTCACATGACTCTCCTAATGTCATTGTGACAGAATCTTAAAGAGTGGGTTAGACAGTGATCCAATCCCATGGTACTTCAAAGGCTATATTGTCCCTTTGATGTTGGAAATCAACTTTAAAGGAGAATATAATTATATAAGTCAGAGGATTCAAATTCACAAAACTCTCATGATGGTACAGGACAAGGGAACTAATGAAATCCAACTTCTCCGAGGTCCCCGAGTGATGATTAATTCATGTTGCGTTACAGATAAATAAGCCCGCTGTGCGTCAGCTCCCATGTGGATCGTGTCAGCATCTTTGTCCATTCGTCCAAATCTTTACGCCCGACGCATGGTTGAGGGTGACATGTTATCGTATCCGGCACAGATCTGCTGTTGTTTGCTGAGTACGACTATTCATATATCTATTTTCAGCGTAGATGTTCACTGCCTCCACACGGCATCTTGCGGCCTGACTGGTTGCAACTTTCCGACTCGTGCATTTCAGTTCTGACACACGCTGCTGCGCAATCTTAGCACAATCTCGCTCTCTTGCAAGTGTGTGCAAAAGCGAGCCTTTCTTGTTTTCTTGGTAAAGCAGAGGAGTCCGGTTGATTACATTGACATCCCGCCAGCCACTTCCTGCATGCTGCGAGCTTGTCTGATGATTGAGTCCGGCTTATTTCAAATGTAATCTTTTGAAAAATGCTCACTGCGAGGTGTTATCACAAAGCCGTATGATAGCAGACGGCACGGTCTCCTTCGCCGTCTGTCTGTCTCTGTTTGTGTGCACGTGTGTGTGACAGTGTGAATCTGAGGGGGTCATTCATAGCCGCTGTTTATACTGGAGGGCTCTGCAAAACAAACATTTCTGCCACAAATCCAAACAATCCAGCACCCAAAATGCACAAAAAGCTTCCAACGCTTCGCAAAAGGGAAGTGCCCGCTGTCTGCGAGATGGAACACGAAGTCACAAAATGGGTCAGCAGTGTTGGTACTGTGATGTTCAAGGGGGCACTTGGCTGATCAGCGAGGCCCAAATTAAAGCCATGAAATATGTCGCCATACTGTTATCTGTGCGCTAACTTCTTTAAAGCCCCCTTTGAAAAGGGAATTGAGATACAGAGGGGTTATAGAATGTAATTTTTGAAGTGCAGGACAATCTTAAAAGTGGGATATTCACATTTAGGATAAGATTTTATCGTCACTCTAATTAAATTAGGCTCAAATATCGCGTCAAAAAGAAAAGACGGACTAGTCTAATTTTTGCTGACAGGCGCTCTTTGCTCAGTCTGCTTTTAATGACATGTAAAGTTCAGACTATTCAGGATGCCTTTTAACACATTTCTACAAACAAAACCGCCTTCACCAAAGATGCAAAAAAAAAAAAAAAAATACAAGCTGCTGACTTTTTAAATTCATTTGGGAAGCCACGAGACGCTAAACCCATGAGACCACACCTGTTGACCCTTGAATGCCCACTCTTGTGTTTAGCAGCGACAAAAGAGAGAGGGTGCTGTAAAGTAGCCACAAGAAGCCCCCTTTTTGATGTTGACCCTGCCCTGACCCCTTTGTTGGGGCCCTAACCATTTCACAGGAAGATCCAAACGCTTTAAAAGCACAATACAGGACGAGAGTGCCGCCACTGACTTGCTATGAGGCCCCAATAAAACGGGGTGACCTGGAGGCTAATTGAGAGCTCTTGGTTGGGACGAAATTAAAGGCATCTGGTTGTATCACCAAAGATTGGAAATGAAGCTGCTCTTTAATTAGAGCCTGCATTCAAGGCACGGAGAAAGTATGGATTACACTGCCGCCTGTACAGGTGTCACGTCAGAATACATGGAAGCAGATAGACGTCTTCAATTAAACTTGTGTCTAGATTGTTTGTTAGAAAACTATTTCTTTCTTTCTTTCTTTCTTTCTTTCTTTCTCCGTACTGTACTGCAGAAGTCTTTGATGGTGTATCATTAGTTGCATCAGTCAAACAGTAGGCCTGTGTTCTCCCTTTTTTGTCGCCTTTTTTCATAAGAACTTTTGGATTTGCATCATATCGCGGCCCACAGTATATGCTCCCACAATGCGAACAATAAATTCCGCACAATCCATCTTATCACGCGTCCCCTCCGCTCAAATCCTACACTTGTTCTAAAATAGCGACGGAAAACAGAGGAGAGGGTGGCTAATTGCAAATAACCCAATATTTTGGAGTTCAAAGGCTGTGGTGGGCTTGAGTGATAATTTTGGCTGAAGCATCACCATAAACACTAATAAAATTAAGTGCGTCGGAGGGAGGAGGGGGCGTGGCCAGCCGTCCCTTTGAACAGACCCTGTGATCAGTTCCCCCTCTCAATTAGCGTATTGTCCACTTGTCCTTTCAGCTGGGAGGGAGGGGGCAGTCTCCCCCCTAGCTTCCCTTTGAAGTGATTATCCCTTTATCTCAAGCCTGAGCGAGGAATATCTTGGGGGACAATGGCAAATTAAAGCCCATATGGAGAGAAGCGTGAATGTCTGTTTGTAGGCTCAGAGAGAAATAGAAAAAAAAAAAGAAAAAAAAGGAACGATAGAGAAATAAATAGAGTGTGGAGAGGGAGAGAGAGGGAGAGAGAGAAAGGAAAAAGAGGGGCAAATAGCATCATTCTGTTTGCATGAGCTGAAGGGTGAGTGGTAGATGTCAACACTCATCCAAAAAAGTAATTTGGGGCTCGTGCCTGAGTTGACACTTGTAGCAGAGTGACTTTAGAAGAGCTAAAGGAAAGAAGACGGGGGGGGGGGGGGTATCTGTCATGACAGATGGAGAAAAGGCGGAGAGGGAGGAATGGAGAGATAGACGGATGAGCATTGAGAGGAGAGAGGAGTGCAGTTGTCAGCAGAATCAGATGGCGGTCAGGCAGACAGGCTTGAAGAAGATACAATTAAAGTGTGGAGTTAAGACGGGCTTTGAAGTTGGACATGGTGCATAACACCCTTAAAGTTTGAGAAGCCAGCCATTCATCCGCTTGTTATGGCTTGTTAAGACCATTCCCTTTAAAAGGCCCAATTTGAGAAAATAAGAACTTTAATTTCAACTTTGGGAAAAGTCTTACAGGAAAAAAAAAAAAAAAAAAAAAAGCAGGAGTGGCAACTATCAGGTGAGGTTTCCAGCGAGGTTAAAAACAACTGAACGGTTATCTTTTGGAAACTTGAAGTGAGGGATTTGCTAGAGAAGGTGTGGGGGGATGCGTGTGAGCACTGAGGATGAATAATTACTTTCTCTTCCCACTCTCCCTCTTTTTTCTTCCAATCCTGTTTTTCGGTGGCTTAAAAGTTTAATAATGTATAGAAACAATGTCTGTGATGCTTAGCCTAATCCGTTTGGGCTTGGCAAACCTTTGTGGTAACCGAAGCCCTATCTGATGTGAGCAAATGTTTGCCAAGGCAGCATGTACAGACGGACAGTCTGTCTTCCCTCTGTACAGCTGAACAATAACACAAAAAAATACAACTTTTTACACATTATGCCAAGAACAATAGAAATATTTTTTCATAAATAACATCTAAAGTGTAATGATTTTTTTTTTTTTTACCAAACGACACGATCTCATATTCACTGTCCTCCTGCAATGAATGCTCTGTTTCAATGTGTCAATTGTTCCTGCAGTAATTCCACCAACACAATTTCATGTGTATTAATTATGTTTGTTAGTGCATCACACTCAACAAATCAAGTGATTCTTCTTCTGATTATAAAAGCGAGAGAAATGTGTGAGTGTTCACTGTGAGCTCAGTTCGCCATCCTTAATGAGCATCAGACAAATGATGTAGAAAAATGCTTGATATAAAGCATCAGTCAGGCCTATTAGAGGCTGAACAAAACTTGTTACAGACCGACGCTGGTTTTAACTGAGACTCGACCTGACAGCAAATCCATGCTCTGATAAGGCGAATGAAATGGTCTTATTGACCGAACGATCAAATGTTCCCCCGTTTGACATCCGGACAAGACAGCAGCAAGAGACAACAGTGAGACCATAAAACCAACAGACGTGACAGTGACCCACTGTTTCATTGACAATCTCTACAGCCAGCCATTGTGATATCGACATATTCTCATCTGGTCACACTCCAACAAAAAGTGTGAGGGTGATTAGTATGTTCACACACAGTGTCAGATTCTGTGGCAAAAAAAACAAATTTAGTGTTTGGTTAGTATTTTATCACCAGTGTGAATTGATGCAAAGGATTTATTGTCACTGTAAAACCGCTCGCTTGGGGCTGCTCCCTGCTGTTTGTCACCAAGCATTTCAAAGGGCAACACAACAAAAACTTTGAAGTTGATGTGAGAATAAATCCCATAGCATGGACAAAATAATGCAAACACCACATGCAAAAGAAAACCCCAACTTTGAAGTTTACCACTATTACAAAGGTAGCTACACAGGCAAATTAAGCTGAACATCAGTTAGCACTGTCAGCTTTTAAAGACAACTGATGACTGACGCTTTTATATGTGAGTTTGTGTCTCACATATGTGAGTTTGTGTCTCACATATTGTGTCTATATTACAAATACAACAGTTAAACCTTTCAAAATGCCCCAAAAAGAAAGAGGCTGGAAGAGACATATATCATATTGCCAACATCCAGAATTAGAAAAGCTGCTCCTATGATGAGGGACAGTGGTCACAAGTCTCAGCAACAGAAACACAAGGAAGTGATACTATATTTTATAGGCATATATAAAACCCTATCACGAGAACTCTTGGATTAGGTGCAATATTTTTGAATTGGCTACCTGTCGAATTCATACTCAGCATATCACCAGAGTAACTGCTAACTGCTGCCAATTAGCTTGTTAGCTCAGTTAGCAGTCCAGCTAGCAGTCCGAACTAAGAGCTCAGAGCGCCAAGGAATTGTTTGTGTTAACACTGCTGGCATAGGAGCTGTTTAACACAATACATAAACATCATAATGTGAAGACTGTTGTTCTTCATATTCTGTGTATATTTTTGACCAGACGTCTTACATATTGCACCTTTAAAGTGAGGCAACTGAAGCAAAAAAGATCAGGAAAGGATTGTGGTTATGGTTGCAGTTTTGACATAGCACACAACACTGTCTTCCACACACCATTCACTAATCCAGCCTGCACATCCTTACTTTCCACCTTGCTACATAACGGGCCCACTGCTCCCTGCTTTGGCTCTAAACATGGCGTTGGACATATATTTTGAGGTGCAGATTCCAAATCCAATATGAATGAAATTCCTAAGGATATTTGCTGAAGCAGCAAAACTTCAAACTCAAACTTTTCCAAAGTTAAACATTTTTCTTATTAGTGTCTAAACTGCCTGTTTACAGGGCAGTGTCCTCAAGCAAGAGACAAAGCAATGAATAATACTCCCCCATCCCTCAAAAGCTACTATTATTGAGAAAGGTGTTTATTCACTATTGTTTCTAATTGATTTATTTTATTAGCTGTCGCCTCACTCGGCAAATTCCACTTTGTATATTGCTCCAGTTTTTATTTGTTTTGTTTGTTCAGCAAAGTTCTTTGAATAAAAAGAAAAACTAAAACATGATCTGGTCTATAAGAGCTCAGAAACATGGAAACTCGAGTCTGTGTTTACCACACATGCAGATGTCCTAAATAAACAGAGCATACCGGTAATAATTCTACTGTCAGATGGTTGTTTTGGCATATGATGACCTGCCAATCATGCGTGGTGATGGTGGTTTGTGTTAATCATGCTAAATGTTAGAGAATATGTATGACTTGCTATGCTGCACCAGTTCCTAACTGATTATATTGAGAACGCCTCTCCTATTGATAGTTTAACACACGCTCACTAACATGCATGTTCATATTCATACACATTAAACATTAACTCTTTATCATTTTTAAAAATACACGAAAATAGCGTGTGCATCTCTATAGGAAGGTCAGTTTGTTCATTTTTTCCCCAATAGCTAGTTAGCTCAGTTAACAGTGCAGCTAGCGTACTGGATCTAGACCGGAAGTTCTGACAACCAGGTGAGTGTTGTTGCTGAGCTTCTGATGGTCGAGAGGATGAGGTTTTCAGGCCCAGCATCTGGGGGACCTGGTGGGAACAGTGGCAGGGAATTAATCCATTGACATGATTTCAAACTATAATTATAACTAAGTGACGCTTGAAACCAAAATTAAACTAAACATTTTTGCACCTTTAAAAGTAGGAAACAACACTATTATATATGTGTTGAGTGGGCTATATCACTATCAACTGTTTGAATATTTATTGTCTTACAATGTTATGCTTAATGTGCTAAATTCCTGTCAGAATGTTAGCTAGCTAGCACTAAAACAGAAGTGAGCCAACTCATGGTCGACTCAGGTATTTTCATAGCCGAGAAGTCAAGCTTTTTTGGCTTCAAAATACCACTGAGCAGCTTTCATAGGAATGACAGGGGCTCCGCCTCTAGCAATGTGTAAAGTAGTACGACATCCTTGAATAGACCGCATACCAAATTCCTTCCTTATTTATGCGCCACCACTGGATACCGATAATGCGTCATCACTTCATGTGGTGGAATTTAGCGTGTTCACCTGGGTCTTTACGTTTAGATCAGACCTGAACCGAGGTGATAAAAACCCGGGTCTACTGCAGAGTAAGTTGACCTGGGTGTAAATGCAGAGTGTACACATTCCCATTGCACACAAAAGCCAGATCTTAGCGGGTTTAAGTGGGATTTTTGACCAGTGGTAAAGGAGTATAACACCCCACCCCCTTTGTCGACTCCATGGCAAAGGCCCTGAACTTAGCAGACCTAACTGTTAGTTCAAAGACAAAAATACAACAGGAAGTTCACCAGTGCTACTTGTATTACCCAGAAAGTAACTCATACTAATTCAGATACTGCTATTTCAATGTTAAGCAGCATCAAAGTGAAATACATTTTTGATTTTTCATTTGGTGCAAAGTTGTTAGTGAAAAACAAACACTATATCTTGTAGCTCATACCCAGAGTCATATTCTCTGGTTTTCAGTCTGCTCACGGCATAAGGACTTCAGATCAGCTCATGACTTGTTTTGTTAATGGACTGTGTATGTTTTGTATGTTCACGGCAAAACGAACAAGAGAAGGAACACCAATTTATTTTTCTCAGTCACAGGCTCACACCTCAAGGTTAAAATGAAAAGAGTGGCCATGAAGTTGCAACTGTAGACAGGGACACAGTTTCTATAAGGAGCGTACATGCATATGATACTGAGTAATGCACACAATACTGTCTGAGTGGGCCGACACATATGTAAAGTGGGTGCATATAACCTACTGTATCTCGGTTGCTCTTATGCAGCTCTAAACATATATGTTCCTGAATGTATTGTGTAAGGCTGTGATATTTTTACAAGTTGAAGAGTTAAACCCACCTACTGTGAATAAAGGAAGTCCCGGATACAGCAACAGAGAGCAACCATCCAGGTCCTCGGCTCTGGCCAGCTGCATATTGTTCGTTTATTCCTGAGAGAGTTTCTAAATCCATAACTAAAACTAAGATAAAAGTGTTTTGACCCTGTTGTGGGATGTTTCCCAGTGTCATGCAGCTACCCAGCAGGTGTGCAGAGGGAGGGTGAGTTTCAAAACACACTGCACAGCAGATAGGCAAAGAGGAACGTCAACAAAGCACTGCTGCTATTCACCTCACTGACTGCTCTGACAACCGACAGGGAAAACATTCCCACAGAGAGAGAAAAAGATGGAGAGAGGGTGTAGAGGAAGAGAAGAGAGATGTAAAGTAAAAGACAGAAAGAGAAGAGAGGTGAAGAGGGTCAAAGAAGAGAGAGGAAGACACAGACTGACAATAAGGATGGATGAGAAGGAGAGAGAAAAACATTTCTTCTCCTGTTTCTTTTATTCATGTATTATTTCTTGTCTATATGCTTTAACAACACGAGGCTACGCTCACAATTTTACACGTCATGCTAGAAACAAGAAAAAGTAAAATTTGAGGTGCCATGAGACGGGAACAGCAGAGAAAGGGAGGAGAAATACAGGCATAAACAAAAAGATATGGTTGTGCAACAACAATGGAAACACCTGTACAATCTGTTGTTATCAGGTAAAGCCGCTGTACAACAAATACTACACTGGTGAAGCCTGTGTGCTCAGGTTTTGATAAGCCTATCAGAGGTGGCGATTTTGTTTAGATTGGTAACTTTAATGCCATCATTTGCACTTTTAATTTGAATTACTGTGAAGGAGAATTTGAAGAACTGTACAAATGTATACTTAAAAACCCCTGAATATTTCTCTATGACATTAAATATTCACGACTAACTAAAATAAACTAGCTTAAGTTGATAGCGCCACTTTGTATGTTTTCTTCTACGTTTATTCGCAACTAGCAAGACTCTTGATACTATTTGATACCAACGGCATTAGCACATATTTTCGTCTCACAGACCTTGTTAGAGGCTGTAACCAACTGTTCCTCCTTAGAGACATAAACAAAACAATCATTTACAACATTTTTTCAATTATTAATTCACAATCATAAATGTGTTTTTACAGGAAAGGGATGCTGCACTTTTGTAGATGTATTAATTCTTTTTAAATAATGTGTCGACATAAAAATATGACAAAGTTATATCCATCAAGAGTATAAAGGTCCAGTGTGTAAGATTTAGTGGCATCCGGCAGTGCGATTGCAGATTGAAACTATCATCCAACACCCCATGTGAAATGAAGATGGTCCTCTCTCAAGCCATTGTCTTCTTTGTTAATTCCAGGCTACTGTAGAAACATGGCTCTACAACATGGCAGACTCTGTGGAAGAGGAACCACCTGCTTTGTAGACCTAAAAGCCTCAAACTTAAGTGCTTGTTGTATTGTTTTCATTGAAACAGCTGAGCCTAAAAATGTGTGCCTGTGCCCAGTTTGCTAGAATTAATGATTGTGGGCCGTAAAGAAAGCTTCAGTATAAAATGACAGTAGAGTCAAAACATTCAAAGGTAAATGTACAGTTGGCTACACGCTGTCTGAACAACATAACCGACATAAGTCCCAAAGTGGTTTTGCTGTCTGATGTCTGTCTGGTTACTCTAAAGTACTCTAATGTGTTCCGTTCAGAGTTTGAGTTAGGCTAGGGTTACTTATTGGCAGTAATGTTGGAACGTAACAAGTTACTTTTAAAAGCAATGTTACCCAACAATGCTAATGAAAACACAATCGCAAATATAAACCTAATTTTGCCAATATCATATTCTATTTATGCCCCCAAATCCACCTAATGCCAGCCAAATACTGCATGATAGCTGCCTAGTGTAGCCTGTGTCCGCAAGAAGCAATTTGGAACAACTGCAGAGAGTTTCGAAGACAAGCTATTGTGGGCCATCTAGTGGTATTCTAACATGCGTAGTTTAGCAAGTACATTAACAACTACATGTAAGACGCTGAAGATTGTCTACCCAAACTGTTGGTTTGAAAAGCAAGACTGACCTCACATTGAACCTGTTCTGATCAAACCGGTGAGGAAAGCACAGTGACAGAAAGAAATATAGAAATCCCCCAAGTTAAATAAAGAATCTTTTCAGAAATACCCTGATCGTATACCTAAAACATTCAGCACCTCTTACACAAATTAAGGGAAAATTAATTAGAACATCGTAGGATCTACAAATGTTGCTCTACAATCTGCGACAGGATGTCATTTATTGTGAACAAAACCTTCAAAAACACACCACTAAAAAAATCCAGTCACCCAACTTTGGGAGTTGTGAAGGGTTCGTCTTTATGCAGACGGTCGTGCTGAAACATCTGGACAACAACCTGGAGACAACCAACCATGGTCAAAGGGACAGAAGATTGTTGATTTCCACTCCATTCATGTATGAAAATGTACTTCAGACTAAATGGATTAAAAACCTTCAGAACTCATTAGAATATAACTAGCATGAGCTACCAGGCCTTGAAAAAAAGATGTGTGGAAAAACTGCTCGTTCAATTAACTACTTTGTTGCAGTAATGGCAATATGAGAAAATAACTGCCCGATCACACTGAGGCTAACGGTATGGTAACGTCACACTTCCGTCCTACAAGTATTCACTTCATTATTGAAACCTGAATGATGAAAAACAAGCATGTGTTGCCAGTGTTGATACAACCTCCAGCTGGCTACCGATACCGCCATCAGTTTGTTTTTGTTTGATCTGATTTGACCAGTCGGCCAATAAAAACACTGATGCGTACGTTTGGCAATGGAGAGCTTTTTATTTTCGCACTTTCCTTCCCTTTAAGTACATTATAACATTACCAGACTTCAACATGTAGTGTCCATAATAAATTCACTGTATTAGTAACACATACTAAAACCTTCCTTCTGGTAATATCAGCCAACAATGAAACATCTAATCTAAGAATGTGAGTATTTCAACCACTGGGAAGTCCCAGAGCCAGGCCAGGAGACTAACAAAGACTGTGGGAGTGAAAAGGTCAACAGAGTTTGCCAAAGCCTTGTATTAATGAGTTGCACCACCTCAGAGTGGAGCAGAGGGAGAGGCCGCCAATCATCACCGCTCCTCCAGCACTGCTGAAATGTGTCAACAAAGCAGAGGGAGAGGAGCATGCTCCACTGTTTGCCCTCCCACCCCTGAAGATGATGGGATAGGTGGGAGCAAAGAAAAAGGGTGTAGAAGGAGAGGGTTGACTGAAAGCAGGAGAACAAGTCCCCCCCCCCCACCACCACCACCACCACCACTACCACTCACCCTCCACCCCCTCCTCCTTCCCCTCAGAATAAAATCCGGTGCCATAAAATGTAAGAGCGGGCAAACAGCTCCTCCCCAGCTTGTCGGGGAGTTTGTTTTAAAGTGGAAATGAGGCTGATGGCGCACTTGGCGATTAGCCCCGCGGCTAACATGAAAGGAGAGGAAAAGACAGCTGCTAATTTTCTCCTTTGACCTTTGGCTCCCGCTGGTATTTCATACAAACGCTGATTTATGGAGGAGCCTAACAGCTCACTGCTACTGGAGGGATTACCGTAAGAGAAAGAGGGAGAGGAGGGGAGAGAGAAAAAAGAAGCTGACCCCCAGGACTCACAGTATCTCAATTCATTCATTTCATCTTTTTGTTTCTGTCTCTGTCCTCTTTGCTTTATATGTCCTTCGCCTCACTCCCATATATCTCTTTGTCGATTTCCCTTTGTTTCTGTCTGTCTGCCTTGGTGGACTTCCAACTCTTCATCTTTTTCCATCTTTATTTGCAGTCTGGTTCTGTTTGTCCTTCATCATATCTACCCTTCCTCCCCGCCCCTTGTGTTCTTTTTATAAATCAACAGTGAAATAAGCATTCACAGCACATTAGGTATAGGTATGAGACTCGTCTGTGCTGTGTCACACTCTTTTGTGAGATTACCATTAAAAAACTGGCTGTCCAAAAACAAGCCCAGACATCCTGACGCCCTGTGGTGCAGAAATGAGAAAGATGACACCCTTTTCTGAACGGAAGCTCCCTCTCATCCACCGTGCAGTGTCCAGTTGTGAATATGAATCCACGTTGTGTTCCAGCACTTTAGCTGCAGGGAGATCCCATCAAAGTCAGTTTCATGCAAATCCCATGTATGGATGGCTCCCGTGTGAGGAGGCCCTGAAATGCCTCTGGGGCAGCGGGGACCCAGGAAATGTAGATCCGGCTGCACATTCCCTTCTTCCCCTTCTGTCTCTCCACCATTGCCCCTCTATTGTTCCCTCAGTTTGCCGAAGGGGAGAGAGAGAATCACTGGAAAACCCCACTTCAAACATTCATGCTGAATATTAACTTGGAAATCAAAGAATAACTTGTTCCTGTTTTGCATTCAGTGGAGTCATTACGTCCTTGTAAGATAAACACATATTAGTGCTGCTGTAAGTGATTTATTTGTATGTCATATTATAGTGTTTGGGCTGCAGTCCATGTCTCTCCTCCCTCTGTCCAAGCAGTTGAAGAGAAAATATTTTTTTCTGGTATCCCTGCCCACTTTATCCAATCAGGACAGAGAACTCCATAAAGAGGCGGTCCTGTCTGCCAGTGACCGTGCAGAGAGCAGGATCCTGCTGTTTGCCTCCTTATCGTTCTATTTATCAGCATAGATAAGTCATTAGCAGGTTGTTAGCAATGACAAAACATTTCTGAGCACCAGAATGAATATGCTGTTACACACTTTACCCTCAACTATTTTATTCTAACTGTCTGCATCCTTTGTTAAAGAGGCAACAGACACCGTTTTCCCCATCCTGTTTCCAAGTGATATTATAGTTGGCGCCCCAAACAACTCTAAACATTTTGCTTGTTTTTGATGGTGACCGGCTGAGATTGATATGTCATTGTTGTTTGATTGTTAAGTCTGTGGCAACAAACAAATAAGCACTTTTAGTGGACATAAGCAGCAGGAGCAGAAGAGCCATGGGTTACTTTCCAAACACTCATTTCCACTAAAGTATTTTCAGTACAGATCACCCCTTAAATCCTACATAACCACTGGTAGCTTCAGCTATACGCCAGATCTGCTTTGTCTTTCCACTACAGACAGTACCCTTATATGTAGACGGGGTTGTTACCGGCCGGCTTTGGAGTAACCGCTCTGACTTTTCCTGCAGTAGGAAAACAACAAGGTGGTCTGGTCTTAAAGAGGTCTCTTAAAGAGGTCATATTGTGCCAATTTTCAGGTTCATACTTTCATTTGGGGATTTTCGTAGAATTCACACTGTTTCTTGAAGGCTCTGCTTTAGCTATGGCGTGAAACATCTCACCAGTGCTTAACAGGAAGGATGTAACCAATGAGGCAGAGTAGGACAGGTCATGTGGAGCAAGGTAGTGTGATCTAAAATAACGCTGCTACAGTAGCGTGTATGTCTGCTGACTGACTACAGTGTATATACTGTATTTTATCATATATGTACATTTATAGATTTATATAGTGCCTGTTACATAGTGATGCTGATTAGTTATGGAAGAAAGGGCTTGACTCCAAACCAGGAGTTTCAGGCGGTGCAGGAGCAGTGTTTTCTGTGGGAGAGAGTCTCCCTTTGCTGTGGACTTTGGGCTCTTTCACTTTGCAGGCCTGTTACATGCACAACAATGCTATATAGCACAATAAAGGAAAGGCAAAACCCCTCTTTAACTCTTGAGAAGCTGCTACATTTCTGTAACTGACACACTGTGACCGAGGGTGTTTTCACATATAGTCCTGTTTGAATGAACTCAGTTCCCTTGAAGCGAACCAAAAAGTAGACCAACAGAAAAGGGACACAGTTCTCTTTCTATTCCAGCTCTGATGGGGCCTCAGTCCTATTTCTGTTCACACTATAGCTCCTATATCTTCTGGAGACCTTTACTGCTTTAAGCTATGTGTATTTTCAATGATGGCTACTGCTATGCTTGTCTTATCCACACCAGCTGTTCAGATTTACTTTAAATGCATATTTTAGATTGAATGTAGGTTTCATCTCAAATATTAAAATATGAAATACCAGATTATGTTAAACGGTATTTTCAAGGGAATTGAATTCAAGCACATTCCAAACCTTGAAAACCACTCAAGTTCAGCACTTTTTCAAAATCTCAATACAGTAGACCACCAGATGTTTGCAAGATTTTTTGTAGATCTCTTTAAATTCAAGATAACAACTTACTTGATTCATTCAATCTAGATTTGGCTTCAAATGGAGATTCCAAATTTAATTAGTATCCAAGTATCGTGATAGTATTTTAACAGTTAAGAGTTGGGCAGCTAGGTTTGAAACATAGATATAATGGAGAGCCCACCAGCAACATCTGTTAATTTCCACAATGGGCTCTTGTCAAAAATTGTGACACACTAATCTGGGCCTACAATAATGTGTAGGGTGACCTTTAGTGCCATAAATGTATATTGGCAATAGCTGTGGCACTGCTAATGTTAAGGCTGATGAGTCAGTTACCATATTTATAATCACATGACCTAAATGATGTCATGTCAGTAGGCAGAAAAGCTGTTGCCACCTGCTGCAATGCGTGGTTTAAGAAGGTTATACCAAGAATGAAACCAGAGATCATTTTTCGATGGGATCACACCAGCCGTGACACCCATCAAAATGTTCATGCTCTGACCCATGACTACTCAGTAGTTGGTACTACATTATGACATCAGGATGGATCAGGCCGCACCCGTTTTCACACTCGGCTTTTGTTTTTATCTCAACTACACACCTGATGTAAGGTTTATGACTGCATCATGCACTGTTTCTGTCATCAGACAGACAGACAGACATATAAACACCTGACAAAATTCTCAAAATCGCTTCTGCGTTAGTTCCCGCTATAATGGATGACTACGGGACCATATTGTGCTATTGTGACATACACACACAAAACTGAACAAAACTGACTGAAACTGAAAAACATTACTAGCCGGTTGTTGCCGGTAACTTTTGTAATAACAATAGATGGAATGCCTCGGTGACGTTGAGGTATGCTAGTTGAAAGAATGATTTATTGCTCCCATACAAACAAATTCCTCAGTCAGTTTTCCGAGGCAAAATGCAGCAGTAACATACAAAATAAATAATACCAGGAAGTGAAAGAGTCACAACAAGAAGAGCCAGACACAACAAGCATGACACGACTTGGAGGCAGATGTGCAGCACGTTGAACGAATTAAAAATCAGATTGGATGTAACTACTCTGCCGGCTAAAAGAAAAAGAGTTGTTTTCCTGAGAATTTCCAAAAGCTGGCTAACAGAGGGCCAGAACCATGTCGTTAACACACTGAAGCTGTGTCAGGGAACAGGAGAAACGTTTAAAGGACAGTGGCAGACTCACTCTGCACTGGTCTGCTACATCTCCTGCTCTTTGACTTTCACATTGCAGGAAAGTCACTAACTCATTAGTACATTTTAGTTCACTCATATAACCATAACTGTTTCCAGATTGGAGAATTTTCACAAATATTAATCATAATCACAAATATCATGATATTCATGGGGAATGAATAAGATAAAATAAATAAGACAAATACAAATGATTTAATGTTACTATTACTAACAACCTCAACACATTATATTAGGGTAATGACAGTGGGCCAATATTAATCTTTGCGGCTACGCTCTCTCACTGCATGGTTTCAACTGTATCTCTCTCTCTCCCTCCACCTTTTGTTCTCACCCTCTGGGTTTCATTCAGAGTTCAAGCAGGTCATTAGCAGAGTGATTACAGTGGGAGAGAGGGCATCCATTAAGAAATACAAGTGTGTGCGTGAGTGTGTCTGTGTGTGTGCATGTGCACATGTGCCTGCCTGTGATCACCATGTGAATGTGTGCATGCATGTGTGTGTCTGACTGTGATCCTAGTGTGTGTGTGTGTGTGTGTGTGCGTGTGTGTGTGTGTGTGTGTGTGTGTATGTGTGTGTGTGTGTATGTGTGTGTGTATCAATCAATCCAGTGTGGGTGACGACGAGGAGCTGTTTGTCTTTCTCATAAAAGGGAAAGGGATCAAAAGGGCTGGTCTACCAGCTGGACCTTCAATCACACTGGGACAACATGACTTTAGAGCCCTGGGCAGCTGGAGCTCTGGGGACTAATGGCGTGTGTGTGTATGTGTGTGTGTGTGTGTGTGTGTGTGTGTGTGAGTGTGTGTGTGTGTGTGTGTCTTAAACCCTTTTAATCAGGGTCCCTGCACATTTTCCATCTCCAAAATTCATGTTCTTCATATACTTAAAAGTTTAGATTTGTAGTTTTTGCCATCATTTCCGTCAGTTATGATTTCAGTTACCAAAGCAATTGCTGAGATCTGGTGACGCGGCCAGTTAATGGTTTTATCTGACCAGCAGTGGAAGAAATATACAGATTGTTTACTTAAACTTGCAAAAGACACATTTTTTTGGCCTTGGCTTATCATTCTGAAGCAAATGCTGATCGCACTGAGAAATGGCTGTAGAAAAATGACACCATCCATGCGTAGATTGGTTCCCTATAAGTCCTGCTCTTGGTATTGCTGCTCTGTCTGCCACAGGGCTTGTCTGTTCCCGTAAAAATGGAGGTCGAATTAAGGCACAAAGGAAGCCAGTCTGCCATTGCATTGCAAAACAGGAAGCAGCATTGTTTACACTGGTTGCTCTCCTCAGGTAACTGGAAGTAGTACTGCAAAATAAAAAGAACATTGCTGATGGAGGAGGTAAAGAAGGTGATGAGGGAGAGTAATAGAAACTGAGGTAAAACAAAAGGGAACAGATGGGTAGTCATTTGCTGGACAATCCCCTGTTGATATGTGTTTCCCCTTAACAATGCTTCATGAGATGGTATGTAACTTTCTACTAGATCAGTTAGTTTCAAAACCTGCATACTCATTAAGAAAACTGGGTGATTTCCTCTGCCCTTTCATAGCACTGACATCAGGGTTTCTTGTTTTTTGCTTTGGACAGTAGCCAGGCTGCTGGCGGTAGTCATGTGTCTAACACCGTCTTTGCTACAGCAGTGCCAACAGTGCAACCAAAGGGAAACGCTAGGAGGGAGGGAGTTGAAATGTTTTCTATTAACTCTTAAAGGGATAGTTCGGGTTTTTTTATATGAATCTGTATGGCATCCCCGTCAGCAGTGTCGTGCATCCACACTGACTTACCCCCGACAGTGTCCTGTGCGCCGAGTTCTCGCCCGGCTTTGGTGCTGACGAAATTAGTCCGGCAAGTTGTCTGGGGTCACGAAAATAAAGCCTTTTTTCTTCTCAAAACAAATGTGTTCAAAAGAGTGATTAATTTGCATCACAAAACCGTTGTCCACGAAAAAATCAGACCTCATAATCGCTTGGTGCTATTTTCTCTCGATTTGTATAACTGCGCGCTGCCCACAGCTGACAGCCGCGCACGAATCCAACACTTTTTTCAGTTGTTTGGCAGTGTTTTACGTGCTCGGACCAACGAACACAGCGACGCGAGAGAGCTAACGTGAGAGCTAGCTAGCGATAAGTTTATAAGCTGTGGCATGATGCGATCCCATTCATGGCAGCAGTAGCACTCCACCCCTGTGGGCATTATTTGACACTTAAAACAAGTGCACCACCTGTCTGTCAACTGGTCTCTCACGGCTCCAGCTGTGGCTCCAGCTTCAACCTGTACCACTTCCCTGTCCCTCCTGTCTCTCTCCGCCCGTTCTAACGCCATCTGGCGAATTTCGGCATCAGTGTATTCGGGTTCGTAAAGATACCACCTTGGCTCTGTGCTAAAGTCTTCATGATCGTCGGTGTCGTAGTCAGACATGTTGTTAACTTTCTGAGCAGTAAACACAGTGAAACAGGCTGACAGCAGCAGCAGCGCGCAGTGATACGAATCCAGAGAAAATAGCACCAAGCGATTATGAGGTCTGATTTTTTCGTGGACAACGGTTTTGTGATGCAAATTAATCACTCTTTTGAACACATTTGTTTTGAGAAGAAAACAGGCTTTATTTTCGTGACCCCAGACAACTTGCCGGACTACTTTCGTCAGCACCAAAGCCGGGCGAGAACTCGGCGCACAGGACACTGTCGGGGGTAAGTCAGTGTGGATGCACTACACTGCTGACGGGGATACCATACAGATTCATATCAAAAAACCCGAACTATCCCTTTAATGCTGAAGTAGAAACACCATAGTTTAAAAATACTCCAATACAAGTCCAGAATTTTAAAGCCACTGTAGTCACCGTTTCATCATAGTTAATAAATGTAGAATTAGATTTGTGGTATTGTACAATACTTTCCACTGAAATTTAGTGGAGTAGAAATATAAAGCTGGGTAGAATAGAAATTGAAGTACATATGAAAGTACAGTGCTCGATTACATTTATTTACTGTGGCTACATTCCACCACTACTGATCAGCTGTCCCAGACCCGAAGACATTTCATTTATTATCACATATAAGTCAAAGAAAAGCATCATCCTCACTATGAGAAGCTGGTATCAGTACGTTTCTGACCTTCTGCTTCAAAAAACAACTGAAACGATTCACCAGTTATCAAAATAGCTGTGCAAGATTTTTCTTTTCATTGACAAGTTGTTGCAGCTGTAGGTCAACATTAGACAGGAAGTCTGGGTGGATATTTACGATGGACGGGTTTGTAATAATTTCAATTCCATTCTTATTTCATATTGTTTTGTGTCTTTCAAACGAGTTTGGCGAATCTGGGAAGTTGTTATGATACAACCTGTGTGCCGATCCGACAATTTGCGATTTTTGCTCAACCGTGTTATCACCTGCCCGTATCACAGCACAAATCTTGGTCGTTAGAATGCTGTTGCAAGCCAAAACTGTGGAGAAAGTAGACCCAAGTTGAGATAAATGGAATCATCCTTTCATCATAGATTCTGTATAGTGACAGCAAGGCTGCGACTCTGATAGGGGATCATTTTTTAAAAACAACATATGTGACTATGCAATCGAAGTGTCCCGGGTTCATCCTCATCCTCGACATTTCTCCACCGTACGCTGTCTAATGGAGGCAAAAAGACCAGAACATTTGTCACAAAAAGAAAAATGATATATACAAACTAAAAATCTCTGTATTTAACAGTTCTGTGCCATTTAGAGAGAAGTGCGAAAGATCAATTGGCTCTCGTTGAATGTGCCTTCATCTATAAATATAACATGTATCATGTTCCATGTACCATAAACAGGCTTTTCAAGGGAATGACAAGGCAGATGATTTGTGTGAAAGCCGGCCTGACATTATACTGCAATCGAATTACGACAAACTGATCAGCAAACACTCAACTTCAATCTTCTCGGTGCACTTTAAAAACATGAACGTGCGCTCACCCATTGCTGCACGTAAGCTCTTCTCTTACGATGCTTCCTCCACCGTGTCCGTCGCCACCTGTCAGAAACAAACACAAAAGCGTTATTTTTACAAGTGAACATATACGAACAACTAGATGCGAACAACTACACATTTCAAGCCTGCTCAGGTTTTTATAAGTTTTAGCAAGTTGTATCATCTACTTGTGCCAGCAAAGGTTGCTCCCACGCTCAAGCTCATTTGTTGATGGCTCTGCAGTGTACCCAGTGAACTGAGGGATAATCTGTGATAAGGCACAGACTTGCGGTGTTTAAGAAAATATTACTATCTGCATGTTGTCAAATGAATGGGAATGCACAAGCTACTGTGACCGGAGTTCAACAGCTACACAGACGAGGTGAAAGCTCAAAATTCTTGCACATTCTTGCCAAGACATTCCACAGACATAACTGAATATATTTCCTTTCAAAGCCCCCTCCGAGCGCCAAAGCTCCAAAATGTCACCCTACTTGCTTTTCTGCTCTATATAAATCACCTCCCTGCCTCACAAAAGAGAGAGGATATCAACTGGGTGTGTGTAAGTGCGTGTATGTGGGAGTGTACGAGAGTGTGTATGTGTGTGTGTGTGTGCATACGTCTAGGCGGAAAGATCAAGGCTGCAGGAGAGGCATGTCTGCAGAGTTTTAAGATCTGAACATCCCTGTTGTGCCTGTCATGTTGACAGTTTTCGTCTGAGAGCCTTGTCCAGACTGTCCCTTATTCTAAGAAGATCATTTGGATTTTTGGTAAAGCTTTGTGTGAGACATTAAGTGAACGTTCACTAAGCCAGCGTGGTCTTGCCAAATGGTGAATAACACACCATCGAAAAACTGTGTGATGACGTAGTATGAAGAGCAAGAAAGTGTCCAGGCTGCAGTGGATAGAGGGGTGAAACACCAACAGGACTTTCAGTAGACTGGAGTTTGTGTCGCGTGTGAAACTGAAAGTCACCAGCGTACCTTCGTGAGATTACTTACATAACATATTCAACTTACATCTAAGAAAACTCATTTGAACCCAAGTCATGATCTTCACCTAAACCTCACTAAGTAGTTTTGGTGCCAAAAGCTAACCAAACAACGACCATCTCACCATGCAAAATGACGACGGAAGGTTACCGGACAGTGACGGTGAACAATGACATTGGTCACCTGTTCTTTCCTGCACATCCAGAGCTCATAAATGTTAGTTGTACAAAAAAAGGAAAAACATGCACAATATCTGCATTACCATTATTGTTTTATCCTCCTTACACAAATAGTCAGGAGAATTCAATTTATTCCCATACATTTGCTTTCAGTAGATTGGTGCCAACTGGAAAATTCCAAACATGTGTCAGTATCAACATCAGGACATGACCGAGGTGTAGCTGACTGAACTAATGAGTAAAGTATGCTCGAGAAGAGAACTACAAAGGTAAAACCAGCTAATTGTTGGGACACCTGTGTCTGTCTGTTAGGGCCTGTGGCGTACTTGAGGCAATATAACCTGTTGAGGATGCGAGGCGTAGGTGCATCAGTTTATCCATCTCTTTGTATATGTGTGTCGTGACATCACCGAGTGTGTTCCTAGTCAGTTGAACACTCAGCGGGTAAACAGGTTGTGAGACAAGGTTTCAAAACCGCACATCAAAGGAGGAGGTGTGTTACAAATGAGGTGAATTACAGTGTAGGAAGGAGATAACCGGTGTGGCGACTGCGCTCCTGCCAAGAGCCTTTCTTATAAACTCCTTCAAAGGCTGAGGAGAGGTTGACGCAACATCTAAATATGTTCCACGGTGTGTTTAGAAGCCGCTCTGTTGATACCTTGTATGTCCAGTTTTAGTGGAGGATTGAGGGATTATAATATGTCTTCTGTGGATTTGGAAAAAAAACGTTAAAGTCAAGACTCAGACAAACCTTTCAAAGCTGGTTGTGTAATTTTCAAAAGTGCATGGTCACCAAAGCAAAACTCAGAATTGTGAGAAGTTGGTGGAAGGTTTTTGACCTCGCAGCAGCGATAGCTAAACGCATGGAAGCAGCTTGGGAATGGTTTCAGACACATTCTTTAGCCTTTTTTTAGGCGCTTTGGAATCCGAACGATATTTCAGTCAAAAGGCGAGAGCAAAAGCCTGTGGTTGTGTGGGTGAAATTCGGATACCGTCCAATGTTCAAAGCCTTGAAATACATATGCCACACAATGTTAAAGCATTCCTTTTCACAATTTACAATGCATAAACATGATGGTTTACAGAGGCCCAGGGTGATTATTTGCACAGAGGTCTAGTTTCAGCTATTTCAGGCTTTCTTGAGGCTGCCCCACGATGCCGCCCCACAAAGTGATTCTTGAAAAGTGTTAAACCACGGGCCCCCCAGCCTCGGTGAACACAAAACACTGACTGTTTAGACTTCAGATATCCAATGCAGATTGTCCAGACGGCACAAACTATAGAGAAAAACTCACACCTGTATGAAGAGAAAATAAACTATTTGGGCGTTTATGTTGTTTCATATCGTTCACTCTTCTAACATCACAGCATTTCACACATTTTAGATTTTTATGAATGAGAGAGGTCTGCTTAATATATAAAGGTGAGCACCTGACAGCAATAAAGTGCTCCTCATAAAAGGGGTGACATGTAAATGGCACTCTGCGTAAGATTATGTCTGACACGTTGCACTTTAAAACCCGACTTGCTCTGGGTCATGTATTCATGGCAATCGTCTCTCTGCACATACGGAACATGAACTTACTGTCAGCAGCTCTGATAACACAAGAGAGAATGCACCAATTTCTCATTTTTCAAAAGTTGTGAAAAAAAAAAAAACCCTAAGCAGAGCAGCATCTCCACAAGGGCCCCACTGATGTATCATGAAAGACTGTGACTTCTCAGTTTGCATTTGATACGGTGTCTTTTTAGCAGCCACGCGAGAAAGCCAGTTATGGGAAAACTGCAAAAGGGAGAGACAGGACGAGCTCCTGGGCCTTCAGAAGTCTTGTCAAAAGCCTTTCCTTGCTATGCTTTGTCCCACCGATATTCATCTTGCCAGTTGAAAAGTGAAGACGGCAAAAACTTCGGGCTTGAAAAGAACTTTTCAACTTCTAAGAGACACCTAGCAACAGGACTGAGTATTTGAAAAAAGGGAAAAAAAAATATATCTGAAACAGTTGGAATGGAAGGGACTTCCAGACTGAGAGGCATGTTAAAGAATCAGATACCGCGTTTGGAAAACGTAGCGAAGATGAATATGTCATTGTACTCCAGTGAAAAGAGGAACCAGGCACATACAGAGTGTGTTGATTCTGGCTTGCTTTGTGTGCCCACATCCACAAAATCAATTTCATGTATCACAGTAAACATATACTTAAGCTTTCTATATATTCTCAGTCTGACTGGGCCCGAGTGTGTCTGCATGCACGAGACACACAGAGATAGAGACAATAGAAAGAGAGGGAGTGTGTGTGTGTGTGTGTGTGTGTGTGTGTGTGTGTGTGTGTGTGTGTGTGGCGATGGGCATATGTTTATGTATTAGCTACAACCATCAGTAACACCTTGTTAGACAGAATTCTTCTCAGAACTGTCGTCCTGCGGCGCGCCGTTAAAAGAAAAGTTTAATAAAGTTTGATCACCATTTATTTCATCTCAGAGATCAGTGGGGCCTTTCAAAATGTGCAGCGCAAAAACTTTCGCTCCACATCTTTTTGCCTCAACCCGGCTCGTCTCTCAAAAGAAAGCTGACTTCATCACCGCACCTCGAGAGTTTGACGAAAATGAACGCTAAGCTCTTGAATCCTTTCTTTCTTTCGCTCAATGGCAAAATGAATAAATGATATTCCTCCCTTTAATCGACGCACTCAGCGATAACAAAGAGACTTTGAGACACTTTGAGGACACCTAACGATCAGAAGCATCAGGAGGTGCTCTTCGTTTTCGTTGACGGACAGGCAGATCAAAAAGCGAGCCCCTTAAACGCTTCTACCCACTTTAGAATAATCTCGCTTCTTCCCTCTCTCAAGCACAAAGTGGGAAGAGAGAATAATCGTTTCATCTTTACTCTTCTCTCCAGTTTCAAAGTTATTTTGCCCGTGATAAAGCGCTCTGTATTGACGACTTCGAAGGTGCCTTGTCGCTTGAAAGCAGTGACATTTTATCTATATATAGTGTTAGAGTGTGCTTCAATTTAACTTCGTCTGGCGCAGAGCGTGTCTAGCGTTGATGTGGCTGACAGCTGCTTCTTGAAAGACACGGGGAAAGTACTGAAGATTCAAATGAAGTTTTGCCATGACGACAGGGGCTTGATGTATGCTAATCAATCGATGGGGTAGAAAATATGCTTGCTGGTGGAGAGAGAAAAAGGGAAAAAAGTGTGAGTGACGGAAACTTGTCAGACGGCACTCACCGAGATATCAAAAAGTCACAAAGTTTGCGTCGCCACACAAGAGCCCAAATCGCATGTGGTATATGCTACAAAAGGTTCGACTTGAAACGCACTGCATTTGATATAAAGGAAAAGAAATTGGGACAATTCTCCATATGCTGTGGCAGCAAGAAAGACTCCTCTTTTTTTTTGACGAGGGAGGGGGGGGCAGGCTTTGTCTCTGTGACACTTACGGTGAATTCCTGAGAAAATTCTCCGCCTAGGTCTGTCGAAGCCTCTTCCATCGTTCAAAGGACACGGGCCATAGGATGTTGAATTTACATCACAAAAGAGCCTGAACTGTCTCCGGGAAGTGAAAGTATAACAGATGATCAAACGGACACATCGCATCAAATATATCAAACATCAATATCTAATAGAGCAGACTGTGAAAGATGGACGAGGCATCTGCTGTAAAAGACGCTCTGTCGAGGCTAAAAATATTATTTCTCTTTATCAGACCTGTTTAGGAGCTCGGCAATATCGTAGCCAGATGCTTGAGAGTTTACCACCGTGAAGCCGCTCTCCAGGCTACCTGACGTGGGGATCTTGGGTAAAAAAAAAAAAACACAACATCTGAGCTGCTGCTGTTCATTTTTTACCTTTTAGCCCGGCAGCCGGAGCTTTCATAACGCAGTAAGAAATCCACTCCAGATGTGGATCCCAGTGGAATTCCAGGAAACACGCGTTGTCTACACCGATCCACATGTATGTCTCATACGTGTCAGAAACAACAGGTACAGACGACTGAGACAGCAAAGCCAGCCGCTGCATATCCAAGGCAAAGACGCCACTCTTGACTTCTCGCTTCATCTTAAGTGTGGATTTATCAAAGTATTTCTGGGCTCGACTCTGCGTGGAGGGTCTTAATTGCATGTTGTTAAGCCACTACATGTGAAGATTTAATCACCCGCCTCTGTGTTAACCAGAGGAGACCCACATCATTAAGACAAGACAAACATGGGAGTGTCATAAAAATTTAAGGGCTGTATCCAGGAACGTCAGAGCCGCGGCCCCTCTCTCAAACTCAACAACCATAAATCCTCACATACTAACAATCGTGCTCGTATATACAACGTCTGACTCCAATTTACACATGCAGATGTGTTCGTGTTGTCGCAAACAACACACACACACACACACACACACACAAGGAGCTATGTTATCACCAAATGTGATTAACGCTGTAAAACGATTAACATCAGGGTATTTATTCAAATCTAGACATCAAACACATTCTTTCTTCTTTTTTATCTCCACAGATCACAGAAGTTACTGTCAGGGGAGAAAGGCGCCTTCCGATCAGCTCAGCGGCCGGCTCGGCCAAACAAGGCCCGCGCTTTCAGCACAACTCCCTCGCTCTCTTTCATCATTTACAGAGGGAGCGTGCCGCGCCAGCGCTGTCCTCCGCCAGGACAAGGCCGCTCACTGTCAGGCGGACAATGGACAGTAGAGCTGGAGGTGGCAGTGGACTCATTGTGACGGATGATGTCACCGGCATCAGACCCTGACACAGCCAGACACCGGGCAGGGGGTCGGCGGGTCAAGAGCGAGGGCGGACGGCAAAATGGTGACAGCGACGCGGGGCTGTAGGGTCGAGGGGCTGGAGGGGGGGCATGAATGGAGAGTGTGTGTCGGAGTGTGTGTTCATGGCACAGCTGAAAGAGACACTCCAAGCAAAATATATACAGTCATGCATAGAATAAGGAATGAGGAACCTCCAGACAAGAGAAACAAAAGATGAGCTTTTGTACGGCTGATGCCATCTGATAACACAGTCATGTGAACTGTGCACAGTCTGTCAACGCACAGAGAACAGCTACAGAGGAGCCAGCAGCTACACACCTCCAAGCAACATATTCACTACACTACACCAATAACTTATCAATGATCAACTCATACTAATCAACATATACGTCATGATGCTGTATACTTTCATATTTTCGCCTCTAGTCCCTACCATGGCTATATATATATATATTTACACACACACCACGAGGCAGGAGGAGTTCATAATATATTTTCCTTTCCACATTTCATCTGAGAGCATAATGTTGGAGGTTTCAGAGCGGGCTCAAATCAAAGTATCTGATGCTCTCTAGTTTTCACAAAAAGCATTTTAAATGAGTCTATCAGGGGCCTCTCCTCAGATTCAGGCCCCCTAGTGGCATTTTACTGTACTTTAACTGTGATTTTGAAGAAGTACTGACCTAAAACCATTTAAATATTTGGATGTTTGACACAAAGTTACAGGAAAATGATGAGATGGGATAATCATTTCTGTCTGCAGTTTTACTCTTACTTAAATATGCGTTGCACCATGTAATCTACTTAGTTACTATTATTATCATGATTAAGTTCAGTTTCAAACATTTCTGAATTTTTGCAGCCAATAAGTCTGATCTGATCATAAATGGGCGACCATGACCACTGAGCAGAACAACACAGGAGCTGGGAATAATTTTGGAGTGAAGATTTGGAGAAACAGAAGCATCTTTGATTGAATGCCTGCTCTTGGTAATGCATTAAAGGGGCACTATGTAGTTTTGGAGAACAAAAGGTCAGAATTTTTAATATCTACAATGTTTATAAGGCAATAATACAAACTCAGCTGTTTTCAGAGGAAAGTAAGGTCCCTGGAGCAATGTTTGAAGCTAGAAAGGTGGCAGGGTCTGCCACATATAAACAGGTAAAACATTGTGAAACTATGCTGTCCTATAAGGTCAGTTTGTTTATATTATATTATATTACAGAAATCTTTCTGTTTTGATTGAAAGTTATTCCCCAAAATTCAATAGTGCACCTTTAAACATCAAACTAACTAATTATCTAATTTGTAGTTTTACTTAAGCGTATGTACATGTACTTCTGATTGAGTAATATTTCAGTAATGTAATTGCACTCATACTTGAGAACAGATCTTCAGTGCTCTTTCCACCACTGGATGTTACATCAACGCAAATGAAGAAACAAGTACAGAGAGCTTTAACTTCAGTCACATGATTAACTTCAGTGAGAGGGTAGGATCACAGCGTTCATCCATTTTTTACAGTTTACAGCAACATTGTTATGATGCAATCAGTTTTGATCGTAGTTAGCAGCCACAATCTGTTACAGACCGGGGATCTATATTTCCGATAATGGTGTTGCACTCAGATACTGTGGGGGACGCCAAATCGCACAAGACGCAGATTTCTACACAATGTTGCTTCAACACTTCGGAAGTTTTACTCCAAGTTACAGTACATTTTTCTTCCTTACCCTTTCATAATCGACAACCCCTTTTTGACCCCCCCTCAAAAGGGAAATTAGGGTGACACATCAACACAAGTATATAAAACACAAATATGATTAGAATAGCATGAAAGCTACACAGAAAAATTAAAAGTTTAATTGAAAACAAAGCAAAGGAGCAACATAGCTGTTACGCGGCATAAGGTATTTCAGCTATGGAGACGCTGTGTGCGAGAGTGCATGAGTGGGAACATCAAAACAGTTTAAATTGTGGCTAATCCCGGACTAAGATTATTCCTGATGGGAAATCTTCAGTGGAGATGCTGCGCCTCAGTTTCCATCTGGGATTATTGAACTCTTTCATTCACAGGCTTACATCTCACTGTGGCTAATCAGTCTTTAGTGTCTTAGCTTGCCGTTTAAAAAAAAAAAGAAAAAAAAAAGAGACGGAAATACGATATACATGGTGTAAACACACATGCTGGTGCGCACCCCCACATGCACACGCGCACGCACATGCGCTTGTTGATCTACTGTAATGCGGTGATACTGTAACCTTGCTGGATGTAGCTTAGTGCGAATTTGAGATGTGTTTCTTTGCTTTTTTGCTTTTTGGAAGGGAACATGAGGCCTAGGACGCCCATGTAGGTCAAAAACAAATCCTGCGCCTCAAGCTGGGAAGCCAGAAACTTCTTTGAGCATCTGAGAGGGAAGGGGAGCAGGAGCACTGAGTTTCTTCCAGGTGCTGCTTTTCACAGTGGTAATCCTGCCACGGCGTGACTGTGATTTTTTTTTTTTTTTTTACAGAAAATCTCTCCAAACAGGGCCCAGATGGTGGGAGGTAAGAGGCGCGCACACATGCACAGAAAAACACGTTCATTCACAGGCGCACACACACGCATACACACACACACACACATACACACAGGCCTGTATACAGACACGGGCGTACACTTGTGCTTATAAAGTACAAAGCTTGCGTGCGCACACACACACAAACGCACTCAGACTGAAGGTGAGAGCTGACTTGTTGCTCCTGGGTGGTCTCTGTGTAAAGATAAGGCCAGCAGGAATAAGAGGGAGAGGAAGAGGAACACGGCGAAACGGTCCCAAAACCTGTGCCTCGACGTGTTTTGGGACCGTTTCGCCGTGTTCCTCTTTGATACACATGTGGAATGTCTGCGGCGGAGTGAGAGCTCGCTCCTTTTTCTAAGTTTAGCTCCGATTACAGAGAGCTCCCTTAATGACAATGAGTCAGGACCGACGCCGTGTCAACCTCCTCCTCGGCCCGTTTTACCTCCTCTCATCAGCTCTGTTTGTGGAGGAGTTCTACGCGTCCTGGTGCAGGAGAACACCTCTGCTTTGCAGCGGCGCCGGTCAGGCATGTCGATCCCGACGAGCATGTTAGCATGTGGAGGCCGCGGATACGGAGGACGTTTGAAATGAAGAGATAAAAGAGTTAATCTTCCACCGTTTCTAAACCGATTCCCTCCATAGCACCCTATTTATGTACGGAGGAGAGAAAGGGAAAAAAAAAAACTTGCTCCATCTCTCCCAGCCTTTCTCCATCGCTCCCTTTCTGTTTCATGTGGTTACTGGAACAACAATGTACATTCTGAGTGCCGGGCCCTTTGATGTCGTTGCATTCACCGAGCCGTCTTAAACCGGAGGAGAAAAGAGAGGGCGAAAAAGACGCAGGAGAGATTCTGTGGTGTGCTTTTTCTCTCCCTCTTTCCATCTCTCTCTCTCACTGGCAAGGCATCTGACATCTCCCGGCAAAAGACAAATTCGGTTTCGCCTGTTAAGTCGTCAGTCAAAGCTGCGCAAGAGTTTTTTTTTTTTTCCTCCTCTTTCTTGCTCTCTCTTTCTGCCTCTTTCTCTCCGTCTCTCTCTCTCTCTCTCTTTCTCGCTCTCTGTCTTTGCTTCATTTCCGTGGATGCGGTGTTGTGAAGGCCGCTTACACGCTTTTCAAACAATAACAGTTCACCCCCCCACCACCAAGTTTCCTCTCTGCCAGAACCCTACACATGCCAGCACATCCTTTAGAGAGCCTTGAACCGACAACAAACGCTAAGCATTTTCACCGCCGAGAGAAAAGAGGGGCCCATCCGCAAGCCCCTGTGTAATTAAACTAGATCTAATACTGTTATATGTTTCTCTTAGTGAGAGGGAGCGTTTCAGGGGCCGCTTTCTCACAGCGCTGAATGGCCGTTTCCAGGTCAACACAATGCCCTGCACAGGGAGGAATAAAGCTATAGGAGAAGGACGTTGCACGTTTTCAAACTTGCTTTCGCAGGCTTTAGAGGACAGGGTCTCTGAAGACTGTCTTTGGGCTTCAACTGCCTGAACTTCACTTGCACACACTAGTATTCTATATTTTCTTACTGTCAGTGAATCTCATTATAACACCAAAACCAGGATGTAGGACTGCTCTCAATGCTCTCCGGCTTCTGCAGCCTGACTGTGGCACGCAGCCCATTCGCTGATGCCGAAGACTTCATTCTTTAGTAGTAAGCCACAGATTTGTTGGTGTATTTTTTAAGAAAGGGGGATACACAGGAGGAAATGGAACGTTTGTCGGGGACTATTTTCTGCTGTAGACACAATCAGGTATTGCCGTTGTTCCTCCGACGTCATAATTAATGATCCAGGACCATCACTGCAACAGACCAATCGTGTTTTTGCAATGCCACAACTTTGCAACGAGGGAAACAGATCATGATTTTTCCCTAAACCGGGGCCAAGTATGTTTGTTGCCTAAACCTGACCAAACTGCGACAGAAAACTGACATTTAAACTGGGAGAGCCATTAGTAGAGTTAGTACCTGAACTAAGACCAGTAGTCCCATTTATCTACATCAAATTGTACTCACTCTATCACCAGCCAATTAAATACAGCTATTTTTTTTCACATGGCACACAAACCCTGGACTCCTGGGTGGAAGACTTGGACCTTCTGGTCAGCTGTGCTGACGTTCCTGGTGTAAAACTGGAGGTTCACCTGTTTGTGAGTTTCCAACTCAGGATTGTACAACAAAATGTTAAGTTGTAGTCTCTTTATGCCTCTCAAGAAAAAAATGTTTTAATGGTGGGTTGTTGAACACCATTAACACCAGATTATGGATCGTCTTATTTCCTCAGGTTGTAACCTCAACACTCACAAACTATGAAAATTGTCTTTTTTTTCTCCTTGTGTTGCAAAACGGCACTATAACTTTCATTTTGTTTTATAATGCCTGGTTATAGAATGGTGATTGAGTGAATCTTGATTCAAAATTACCTACAGTAGCATTCTTCATGTCAGCTAGTGCAACATTGTGTCTCTTTTGTTGTTTCTAATAGTTTTTGGATAGCAATGGCGCTCTGTGGCACAAAGGGACGAGCTATATCAGGTTTTACAGACACAGACTTTATTGCTTTATTTGGTCTTTCGTGGGATCTGTTGACAAAAAGAAAGCTAATTAGTAATCGGATTATTCCATCATGAAACTGCCTTCCTCTGATAGGTTATTGGTTAAGAACTACCCTCATATTGAGCCAGCTCTTTTCACCACATCCACTATCCGTCAACAAGGTTCCTGTCATGATGCTAATTGCACCTGACGTAGTTTTACCGCCAGGGCCTTTTGCAACTCTCTGCTACATATAAGAGACAGCCTGGAGTGTCTAAAAACCAACATCCTTCCAGTGCCCCTGTCCATCACCTTGGCAGAGAAGCATCACATCTCAATCTCTCACCGCCACGGTAGTCCGCTCGCCATCCGTTCACCTCCACCCCGGCCTCACTGCTTATACTGAAGGCAAAAAGGAGAACATGAAAGAGCCAATCAAACACGAGGCATCAGAGCTGTCACTGGTGCCTGCAGAATGCAAAGTGTTATCAGAAATACAGCTGAACCTGATCCTCTGGTGCTCTGTCCTTCCCACAGGCAAAGTTATCCTTTCAACTCGCTGTGGCTTTCAATAACACACAAACAACAAAATAACGCCTGCGTCGTCAACTTCAGAGAGTTTGAATCTGCAGAAAACATCCGAACACTGCTAATGGTGTGATAGTTAATATCTGTTCTGAGTCATGCTGCTCAGGGAGAAGAGAAACAGAACTTAAAGCAGATAAAGTTGTGTATATGACTGTATCTTTAATTTAAAGCGTCCCGACATCCCTGTGTTTTTAGTGTATCCTTGTTAACTTCACCTCTTAGAAGCCTCTAAAGTCACGGCGACACTCCTACACGACAATCATCCGAGCTGAAGTTGCTCACAGTGCGGCGGGCCTACAGCCTCTTTGACACGCTGAACACAGTGGTGCTATTGTCACAATGAGGGGAGGTGTGAGGATGTGCAGAGAGAATACCCAGAAGCCTCAAATACCCCACTGTCGGTGCAGATGAAAGGACGCCACCAAGCCAAATCACTTTATCAGCCCAAACAGCCCCTCTTATTGTCGGATGCCTCTCAGACGCTGGGTGCTGAGATGTCACACCACTAATTGAGAGTCACAACAAGGACTCTTGTTTGGCCCGCTCTGTCGGTTGTGTACAGCTACTGTAATCACCACAATAATTTGGCTCCCTGAAACATCAAATGGCGGCGTGGAAGCTGCAGGAATTTGCATCGCACCCTTTGATCTAGGAGATTTAAACAAAGCGAGCGCTCGCTCTGCGAAGGGCGTGAAGGTTGCGACGTCCTGCCCTTCCTCCCTTGTCTGTCTGTCATTCCCGCTCCTGTCTGTACCTCCTCTATTGTCGTTATTATTTTGGCTACAAAAGCAGCAGAGCAAGAAAAATCACGCATTAAAGGCGAATATAACCTGGGGTTGACCAAGGGCCTTGTTTGTCTGTTACACACAAACGGAGACAGACATCATTTTGGCAACACACCTGCAACAGTCTGATCGTTTACATCGCACCGCCGTCGGAACCTTGGTTCTGTAAGTCAGCGTGAATCTGTGCACATCAAAGCATCAGTTGACTTAATGTTAGAGCACCTGACTTTTCTGCATTGAAAAGCTTGAAAACGAGCAAATCTTTGTTGTATATTTTGTATAGTTGTTTACTGACATCATCCTAAGTGTTTCAAACCCACAGACTACATTTATTCTACAGTTATTTTATTCAAGGCGACGGTGTGTTCATTTGGTCACGTGTCGCTAAAACTTTCAGAGGAATCACAGAGCGATGGTTGAATGAAACTAAACATAATGTAAATAAAACTTTTTAAAAACATGAAAGTCACATAGATAGATTTGACTCAGCAGTGGTTTACTGATGGAGACAACAACTCCCATGATTGAATGCTTCTTATGTCTTTTGTTTTGATTGGCAGACATCACCTACTGTTAAGCATATTAAGTATACATAGTTATATACTACAGAGTATATTTGTGGGTGGGTTACGTTGGACCATTTAATCAGGCTAATCTACAGCCACACTGGCGTCTTTGTAAGTCTTCAGGAAAAAAAAAGAGGCTTTTAATGACATGCTAACATCTGCATGCTAACCACGACAAAGCTAACCTGCAGATGTTAAGCATCAGCGAAAGGTTTAGCACGTTCAACATCTTTGCTTATCACCTTCAGGAGAATCACAGCAACAAAATGCAACTTCCTGCAGAAAGATAGCAGACTGTAGAGTCTCATCCCCAACTCGTCAAATACTGAAGCTTTGGCTTTGCTTTAAGCGTCAATTTTTGCTGACCTTGTGATGAGACTCAACAATCACATACCCCTCTCCAGGAAGTTACATTTTATTGCTTTAATGTTTGTACTACATTCCAATATTGGTTTAGACATTAAACCAAAAAACTTACATTGCACTTATGTGATTCTGATGGAAAGGCGGGAGATCATCAGAGCCATTAGGATTCATCCTCTGTGGACCATGAATGTCGGTGCTTCATTTTGTGTAAATCCATTGAGCAGACTTTGAGATTTTCATGTTTGACCAGGTGGTGGCGCTAGAGCAAACGTCAGGAGATGAACAGGCTCGTTAGCGTTCATCCTCTGGGCCCCATGGAACACATCCTTTTAACGGCAGTCCATTTAATGTTTCTGTCTGGACCAAAGAAATGGACGGACCGAGAGAGCATCAGACCAACATTAACTCAATGGGCTATTGATCTCTGAATGAATGATGAACTTAGACACATCAAACGCAAAGATAATCAGCATGTTAGATTATTTGATCACCATGGTTACAGTCGTTTTCCGTGACTTGAACCTAAATTCTGAGAACAATTGCTCGTTTATGCAGATAAAATGCATCTCTGTGTTGCCCCGTCTGCGTTCCTTATCTGCCTCCCGCGCAGCCAAACCCACAGAGGAGGAACACTTGACATTGATTCCACATCATTGTCTGTGAGCGACCTCATCCTTTCCCTCTTCTCCCTCTGTGGCCCCCTCAGTGAGATCTGTGGGCTCACTCAGCCATGCGTACTGACGTCTAATCAACAGCAATTAACCCTGGCCTGTTCACGGGCTGTGGAGCTCGGAGATAATGAAGACACCACAGTGTTTTTTTGTTTTTTTTCACACTCTGCTATTGTCACCCGGACGCTCCCCTCACGGCTGACTGACAACGGAATGTGATCAGCCGACTCGGGGAAAGTGGACCTCCGATATTGCTGTGCCCGCTGGGTCAGCGCGAGCAAGGCTGTGATGTAGGAAATAAGATACTGTACAAAGTGGGGAGGGGGGGTGTTCTGACTTTCAGAGTGGATTTTGTGTAGCATAAGATGTTATGTACATGGGAGGATAGGTGCTGCTGATGTGCGACAGACCTCGTTTTAATTCCATTTCTCGTTCCTCGTTGCAGAGATAATGGAGTTCCTGGCCAATTCCTCCGCCGCATCTCTTTGTCTCACTCCAATCTCAGCGCGAGAGGCCGACCTACACAACAAACAGGCACAGGACACATCCACACAGTGTTACGGTCTTTTGTTCGAGACAAAGGTATTTTGCATAACAGAGCTGGCGAGCAGATCTCAGATGGAGTTTTGGAAAGCACCTTGTAATCTTGAGCAGAAGGACGATTCAAGTGTCAGTCAATCTCCCTTGCGAAAAAAGCAGGCGGGCTGGTCGGAGCCTTGGATGCAAAAATAGCATGGGAGATGGAGGACACCCCTGCTCTACCCCCACAACTGACCTTTGAAGAAAGATGTCTACATGAAACACTCTGAATTATCTATTCAAATGCCTGGAAACAATCTTTAGACAATGACACATCAATCAAACGCTCCCTGAACCGGGGATGGTTGTTTATATAAACGCTGTCCATCTGGGGGAGAGATCTCAGCAAACGTTACATCTCCTTTTCTGTGGGGAGATGGCAGAAAAAAGAAAGAAGGAAGTTCATAGAAAAACTTAAAAATTCTGCTTTTTTTTCTCTCTCTCTCCTCTCCTCTCGTTTTTTTTTTTTTTTTTTT
>CAEMYA010000258.1:1431668-1442315 GCA_903131615.1 Diplodus sargus
TTTTCAAATCCCAGCGTGAATGTGTCGGCGAGCTCGTGGTATGCACCAAGATGAAAAGTAGAGGCCATCCCTTTGAAATCCTCCTCAAGTCAAAATTACCATTTCATTTCAACTCCAGCCAGGAAACGGAGAGCGGGGCCACTGCTAACTGCTTTGGGCATATCGTTATTTATTGTGTGTAAACTTTGGAGGAACATTGTTGCCTGGGAAAATGTGTTGTGTGGGTGGTGGAAGTGAGCAGTTGGAGCAACCACAAAGGGAGAGATCAGGCCTATTTTCTCTGTAGGAGGAACACATAAAAGTGAAAATAATGCCCATTATTACAGAAAAACAACATCAGACTTCTTTGCTCATAATTTTTCTAACAGCCAAGAAGTTACCACTGAAGCTAAACAACCAACCAGTTGACCCTATTTAGGTAACTGTATTATAATTCCCCCACCCCCCCTGCTCTTTTAATTACTAAGCTTTCTGTGTTAAATGGGCCATTATCTGAGCTGGAAGTAACTGTTTGTTTTCCATAATGGTCACATTAAGTCTGTCATGTCGTTTTATATAGTTGGCTTTATTTACCTCCTCACAGCAAGGGGTTAGCATCGCCTGAACTACAGTGGACCTACTTACAGAGACCTATACATTTAACACTAAGTCTTCTGAAAGGAACCGATTTTCAAATTCATGAGCTCGATTTGAGCCGGATTAATGATGAGGAACATTTCCTATCTCTGATCACTGCTAGCTTATTGTCTCTTTGGTCTTTTGCATTTACTCGATGACATCAGACGTATCTGTTACAGTTACGTAGCCTAGTAATGATCAGATTATATAATAAATTGATATGTCAGTAGTGAGATTTGATTCATGATTGTTCAAATGAATTCTACTAATGTTTTAACAACAGGACCAAGAGTCTCAGTTTAATTCACGCTAAATGCTAACGTGCTAAAGTTCTTGTAATGACAAAGATAGAATGGTTGTGTTCGACAGGAGTCATTTTTATCATGTTCACTATTTTAGTTTAGTCTGTTAGCATGCTAACATCTAGCACTTAACTGAAGAGCAGAGGGCTGATGGGTTGATGTTTCTTGTCTGTGCCTTCTCACAAGCTCACATGGGTCACGCCTTTGGATTGAGGTTGTAGAAGTGTTTCTCGCCATATTTCGAAAATATAAATATAAAAAAAGTCATAATAGCGGCAGATAAGTGGGTCATGCTGCTGGGGTGATAGCTTTGATACCTTTTCCCCTCTGAGAACCTGTCACTACTGGAATCCAAACTCAGCACTGCGTCTTCTCTCTATGATGGAGGAAACTGCGAACCTTCTGCAGAAGGTGGGGGTTTGCTTAAACGACACAATCGAGGCAAAGTATCACTTTAAAGCTGCATCAACCAATTTTTTAACATAAATAATGGATCAAAAGACTAAATGTGATATCAAAGGGGTCCTCTTGTTAGAGAGCACTGATTGTTACCACTATATCTGTCATCCTGTTCAACTCTCATCTTTTAGTTGTTTTTAGTTTCTCATATTTGTCTGGTTTTCAACCCTCTTTATGCAGCACCTTGCAGTTAGTTTCAGCCAGTAAGGTTCTGATAAACTGCCTGAACACTACCTCTCCAGCACACCCAGCACAGGACAGACAAAGGTAGCTACTAGCTGGTGAACATTTTGGGGCATTTTGCAGCACAAGAGTCAAATATTTTATGTTGTAAATTGACCAAATCAGAGCTGACAGGAGAGTGAATGTTTGACCTGCCATGTGTAGACAGAAACGCGGCTTCAGTGAATGCTATGAGATATAATAATGTGTGTTTCAAACTTGCTCTGCTGCCCCATGGTAGTCAAACAAATCTATTATTGAAGCTTTAAAGTTTGGATAATTCAGCGTAACTTTATTATTTTTGGATACACCACATTTTTACCTCATTCTCTTCTTCTCAGGTTATCAGAGAGACTAAACACCCGAATGAACAACAACACCACTATGTTACTGTAAGGCAGTTAACACGAGGGAGAATATGATTCATACCATCAATCATGTTGTGACATTCTTCACACATATGATGGCTGTTATCACAGCATTTAATAGAATTAAGATCCCAAAGAGAGGGTGTGGACAGAGCCCAGTTGATTCATGACCAGCGGGGAAGCAGCAGAACTTTGTTGACTGTGTTCTCGTCTAACAAAAAAGTACATCTAATCTTAAACATATGGCTGAAGCCGGGGATTCATGCATGACAGCATGCGGAGCGTGGAAAAATACTGCTGTTGTCTTTTTTTTCCTCTTCCCCTGAAATGTTACGTCTGCTCCTGGTACGTCCTGGATGTTTTTTACTGGTTTCACTAGATGTTTGGACACGACGATCTGAAAACTGCGCTCTTCATGTGGCTAAACGAGTGAAGAATCTGAACAAAAACAGGACGTTTGTTAAAGAAAGCGATACAATGCAGACTGTTTGATTCCCTTAAAGAACTTGCGAGGCCTGATAAAGGGAAAAGCTGTGTGTGTGTACAGTGTGTTCCCAGATCTATATAATGCAACTTTCCCACTGTAATACAGATGAGAACTGTATTGGACATTTATGAGCAAAGTTCTCACAGAGAGGATGTTTTCTTGGCGTGCGCGGTGAGAGGAGGGGGTTCTCACTCTGGTCTTTTCACACCGCTTGTTACGATTTAATGAAGTGAATCACAATTGGTCTGTAATTCAAGAGTCCAGCAAGCCTGCTCTGACTCGGTAACATCATCCCGGCTCTCCGCAGAGAGAAATTCTGCAAACGTGTCAGTTGAAGGAGTTGAAAAGCAAGCTGGGTGTTGCATATATATTTGGACTGTGAGGGCTTGTTCATTTGTTTTATCTATCCCACTTTTTTGTGTCCTCCACCTCAATTTATTTGTTCTGGCCTCACAGACATTGGACTTGGCTGTAGCGCTTATATATTTAAACAAGGGGCTGTTGAGGGGAGAGGGAAGTGTTCGACTAAACTCTAGTCGGGTCTCCTTAAACATTTAGACACAGCTCCGTCCGTGGGGGCAAGATGTTTACCTCAGCTGGTTCTTTTCTTCGCTGCACTGGCCATCAGTCTTTCTCCCCGCTCTGCGCTCTGGAACAGCAGAGAAGGACACGGAAAGTCAGACGAGAAGAAACAAAGGCAGTCGCAGGAAGTAAACAAACCAATTGAGAGAAGCGCAAGGAAAAGACAGATGGAAACAAAAGGGAGTCAGGCGCACAGGACTGGATCGCCTTACAGGAAGCGCACACTCTGATACTTTAGCCACTGACCTCTCGTACACGGGGGTGGGGGGGCGGCGGGGAGGAGGGCTCTGCAGGCCCCATCTGCATGGCTTGTCCCTGGCTATGTGGCCATGTGCAGCACCTGGCCCACCGCCAGCGCCCAACGCCCCTTTGTGGTGGCCAGAGTGGCCGGTTGGGGTCTGCCTTTGATCCGGGGCCAAGTATTCATCTCTAAAGGAAGAGGAAGAGCAAAAAAAGAGCGAGAGAGGGGGAGAGAAAGAGAGAGAGAGAGAGAGAGAGAGAGAAAGAGAGAAAAGATAAACAGAGAAAAGAGGGAGGGGGGTGGAGGGGGGGAAAAGTCAACCTCTGCTGCCAATTATTGGAAAAACATCAAGGTCTTTTCTGTCTGTGTAAAGAGAAAGAAGAGAAAAGAGGGTAGGGGAGGTAGAAGAAGAGATCGCCGTTTGATGGCTCGGCTCTGTGTTAGTTGGAGGATTGTGGCGAGGCGAGGCAGAAGCTGACCTGCAGGAGGTGATTACAGGTGGAGGGAGGTGTTTGTCTGGCTGCGAAGACTGGTTGTTTTTTTTGGGGAGGTGTTTTCTCTTTCTTTCCTGTGTGCCCTTTTTTATTTTTATCTCACTACCTCTTCTTTCACTATCTCTCTCAGACTCCGTCTTCGTCTTGTTGTTGCCATCCTTATCGCTGTCTTTCTTTCCGTTACCACCGTGTGCTGTTAAACCACTTCACAAGGACAAATAAAGGTCATGTCTTTGTCTCTGTTGAGGTATTTCTGTCCATATGTCTGTCTGCACCTCTCTCTCTCTCTCTCTCTCTCTCTCTAGTCTTGAACCCCTCACCGCGCGCACACACACACACACACACACACGCACACACGCACACACACATAAATCGTGTCACCAAAGCAGGAAGCGACCGTGAATGACAGCCTGTATACCGAAGGAGCATGTCATACAAATGATGAGGATGTCATGACAACAAACAGAGGAGAGGATTACAGTGTTGTCAGTAAGCAAGGCACATTTTAAAGCCCGTGAAGAGCAGAAATAATCACATAAATGATGCAGGTTACACTTCCACAGCTACTCTAACTTGGCCTAACAGGCTCAAGGCTCTCGCTTTGATTCCTTTTATTTTTGTTATTCAGGCTCTGCGTACATGTGCTTTATCCGAAAAAAAAGAATAAAAAAATCCTGCTTCTCATCACTAGTCAAAGCACATTTGCTAAGTACAACTATAACCTTTCACAATAGGGTCAAATAACAGGGTAAAATTACTTGTTCGGTATAGTTTTTGCTACGGGAGACGAGAGCTTCACTCTTGGCACAACCTTTTAACCTCTTTAGCTGTCATCACCTCCAGACAGCACAGAGTCATGAACGGAGGAACAGCTTAAACTCTGCAATTTGAAAAGTAACGTATTGGTTTATTACAATGTTGTACTGTTAATTGGTGTTTCTATATGTGTGTTTAACACTTTGGTAACACTTTATATTAAGGTACACCTATTCATCATTAATTTCTAATCAGACACCCTGCGCATTTCCATCACAAAGTTTCATGCGTTTCCTATATCGCCAAGCAGACCTATTTATTTATTTATATTTTCAAAAAAGTTAAAAAGGCCAAAGTCCGTGCAAACAGAAGCTCCTCTCTCCAACACAGCTCCTGTGTGCCTGAAACGCCTCGTCGGTAGTCCTGCCTTCAGTCCATCACACTGTGTCACCATTTGTTACTTTCACATAACTTATGCATAGTTCCTAGTTTGGCACGTAGAAACTGATGTAGCACAGCTGCTCTGTTGTTGTTAGCGGTTGCAGGCTCAGGCATGTGTGAACTGACGAATCAGAGCAGAGCTGGGTATTCAGTAGGAGGGGGGGCCTTGAGGGGTCCCGAGCATAAACTTTGGGAATGTATTCACACTTTAATACCACCCATTAGTCAAATAATGACATTTCTGGTCATGGGTTTCATGTATTTTCTGTGATAAATCATCTGAAAACGAGGTCACTGGTCAAATTTGATTCAGTTTATGCATCCTTGACATTAAATAGTTAGAGAGCCCCTGATCTAAACTACAGTCTGGCTGATACTGGTTATTTAGGACCGGTAACAATAATGATATATGGGACATGTTTTGTTTCTTGAATGTAAGCCCATAATATACAACCACAATGATTGTTGACGATTACTTCCAAGTAGAAAACCCCTTTTTTCAGGATTCTGTTTCAAAGTGTTGTTTGAATTTATCCCAAACCAGCAGTTAGAGCAAGATGTGCTGTTGGATAGATATCGAAGACGCTGGCAGAGTAACACAGTACATTAAATAAGCACAGCTGAAACATCAGAGAGGCTGAAGCACCATGTTTTATCATTAAATGTTTCAGTTATGGATCAAAGTGACAACACAATTAAAGTTTGCACATTTCACATATCGCCACAGTGCAAATCAACAAGCAGCTTTCTACCCAGAAGTAACTGTCAATAGAGACACAACTGGGATGAGGATTCCTTACATTTGGCTGTTTCAGTATTGTGAGGTGTACTATGTGTTGAGCAGGACACAGATGCAAGTTGAAGTCGTCAGTGGTCTTATTTTCTATCACTACCGTGTCTGTAATAAGGTGATAATGACTGATCCTTTTTAACCAACACATTTCTCACCAACTGCATTTATTTGGAAGATAATCCACAGGTGAGTGCGACTGAAATATGCAGTAATTGTAGTGACACTTTATTTCAGAGTGTACTTACAAGCTTAATGTTTTATATCAAATTAGACAAAAACTAAAAAAGAACATGTTGCTTATTAGACAGCAAACAAACACAGTCATACCCTATCTATAAACCACACACCCAACTTACAAACTAAACCTTGCGTGTACAGCTGTGTATAACTGTGTTTATTTACTGTTTATATGCATATATAAAAATGAAGTTGGTCTGTAAACACAATAGTTTGGGTGAAAATTGGCCTTATCTGATTGTCTTACTAATCCTCTTTCATCCACTGTCGTGCTTATTCTTAGTCATGTCACTGTGTTCACATGTCCCATCAATTGAATTGGTGATTACAATCACATTAGCAATGCAGATGTATTGTGCAAATATGTTAAGAGTGGAATCTTCCTACAGAGCTATGAGATGACGATGTACAGTTTTTGATTCAAGCGAGTCCACCACCATTTCCATATGTGTAGTATACAGCAGGGGTCAGCTGCCTCGGGCACCAGCGGCACACCGGTGATGTCTACAAGAGAGTTTTTGGGAAACGTTTGTAGTTGATGAACAAGATGGATGATTTAACTCAGATGTGGTTGTTCCCATGAGGAACTCAGCTTTCTTTAATATGGCACACTGATTAAGAAGAACATTTTGAAATGGCACTTCATATCAAAAAGAGTTGCCTTCCGCTGGTACATAATATGTCCTGCAGTGTATGTATGACACACAGACGCTGCTACATGCTAGCAGGAGTGCAGTTACTTTCATCCCCAGCTTGTGGTCAGACATCTGGCGTAAGAGGCCTAAACACTGTTCATGTGCATCACTTGCCTTCTCTCCTCTGCCTTCGTCCTTGTGGACAAAGAAACAGAACAGACAATAGCACTTGCATTGATCAGCAAGGACGAGTTTCCATCGCTCTCTCTCCCTCGGCCTCTCCCTCTCTCTCCCTCTGTCTCTCTCTGTAATTTCCCTTTCATGGCTGTTTTTCCTGCCGTCTCCCGAGACCTTCTCAGTCGACGCGAGAAAGCACAAACTAAACATTAAAACGCCCCGCAGCCCTTTAAACACTTGTCATTTGTCCTTTGTACGAATCGTGGCGAGAGTTACTATAGAGACTGCTCTTTCTTCAGCGTTTTCTTTCAACATTTTTTATTTTTTTTTGTTACCAGCGCTTGTTTCATTAAGTTTGCTGGTGAGACGGAAAGAAAGAGAGAGAGGAAAACAGACAGCGAGAGAGAGAGAGACAGAGAGAACCACAGTCAATTATGAGTGCGGAGGAATGATCAAAAACGAGCCGTTTAAAAATCCAATTTGCCACGGGGGTGTAAGATGAGAGATGAGTGAAGGACAGTCAATGTACTGCGGATCTCTGTGGACATTGACCAACATACAGCTCTTTTTCCGAGAGATGAAAGGGATGAGAGTCCGCTTGGATGTTTAGTCCACACTTTAATCACGGCTATCATTTTTCAGTAATTAGGCCCAGTTTTTTCAGCTCCGTTTTCCAACACGTAAGTATGTTTCCCCATATGTTTCTGCATCTTGTTTCATTGTTTAAGTGGATGTACTGTGCATGAATGCCTGTGTGAGCGCGTGTTCATTAGGCGCTGTGTACCTGCGCCCAGCCATGGGCGTTTAATTCAGCGAGCAGGCAGGGGCATTATCACACACTACCATCACTAATCCCCGTGGAATGAAACACCGACACTTTGATGTCTGCCAAAGAACACTGCTGTAGTATTTGGAGGCAAGACCGCGCATCACGTACAAGCCATAATTAACAATCTATAGCTGGACTGGAGCCAGGCAGAGCGGTGGAGGTGCAAGGAGGGCGGGAGAAGAGAGAAAGACACTGGTGGTATAGAGCCAGAGGCAGGACGGTACAGCTTGAAAGGATGTGCTATATGTGTGTGTGTGTGTGTGTGTGTATAAATGGGCTTATGTGGGGTTGAGGTCAGTGGTGCCATGTAACTGAGTACTTTTACTCAAATACTTTACTTAAGTACGTTTTTTGGCTCCTTACATGGGTATATCCATTTTATGCTGTATGCTTTTGTATATATATGGATTTAATTAGTGGCAGATTAAAGTCAACTGTACCAGCTTTAACATCAGTGATGCTTACACATTTATGAAAGAGCAATTATAACACAGTTATACATAGTACTTTGAAATCAATTCTGCACAATCAATCATTTAAATGATTACTTTAAAACAACATTATGTCACATTTTGACTTTCAAAGAACAGCTTCTGCATCAGTTTGATGGTGCAGTGTGTTGTAACAGGCTGAATGGTGTCTCTGTCTCAGCCTCTCCGCTCCCTATCACTTGTTTGTGCACTGCGCTGTATGTGATATAACTTCAGTGAGAGCGAAGGATCACAGCCTTACACACATGTTTACTTCAACATGCAAGTCTTCAACACATTACACTGTGATGATGTAATGACGTATCACTGGACATGCATTATGTCTGTCGCTTGTTACAGACCTGGGACTTGTATTCATGATGTTACACTGTGGGGGGCGCTAAATCGCACAAAATGCCAATTTCTACACAATGCTGCTTTAAATGTATTTTGATGCTTATATTCTTTTTTTTTTTTTACATTTTACACTGTTGGGAAGTGCTGCTGCGTATGTGAAAAAGTAGGCAAAAACCAGGCGCGCTTACAAGTTCAAAACCACAGCATAAGTAGGTCGACATTAGATAGGAAAAGGTGGCATCACAGGAGGGATCAGGGAGCATCTCCGCCCCTCTCTCTCGCTCTCTTTGCAGAGCGTTTGAGATTGACAGTAGCTGGAAGGGCGGCGAGTGAGGCTAGATCGTCGACTAGTTAACTGATTGCAGATGCCACAGTTCTCTCGACTGGATAAAAAAAATAAAATAATTATTAAAAAGTATACAATTTTAAAATAACTGGGCCACCCAAGTAAAGTATACATATGGGAAACACTCTCAGGCTGTTACGTAGCCTGTTAAAAACCTCTTGTAGTATGTTCAAGCCAGATTTGATTGAATGTGTGATTTAACCTTTTTTTTTAACAGTGTCGATGGGCTGCTTGTGCTCATGTCAGGATCTGAACACTTCTTTCAGCTCAAAGACATACAGTACTATCTATGTGTAAGAGTGTGTTTCTTCAGTGATCAATGCTGGAACTCAAGCTGACACACACAGACACACACACACACACACACACAGACACACACACACACACAGACACACACACACACACACACACACACACGCACGCTGTAAGAACTGTGTTGTTGTGTCAGTAACAACCTGCCCAGAGCTCAAAGAACACAGAGCGGTGAAGTAAATGGTGCACAACAAAACGAAGCGGAGGGGCTAGTGGGCAGAACTCAAACCCCTGGACTTCTTGCACTTGATGAGGGAGCAGAATGAAAAATTCAGGCCCTCCAACGCCAAACGGTGTTGAGAAAAAGTCCCTCGAACACACGCGCACAAAGCAAGATTCCTCGAGCCACCTACACACATTCTGCAGAGAAAAATGGCATCACCGCGTGCCAGTGCTCATCAC
This sequence comes from Diplodus sargus, assembly GCA_903131615.1. Taxonomy (NCBI): domain Eukaryota; kingdom Metazoa; phylum Chordata; class Actinopteri; order Spariformes; family Sparidae; genus Diplodus; species Diplodus sargus. The sequence goes on from CAEMYA010000258.1 coordinate 1,441,197, forward strand.
AACACGTGTGAGCGCGCGTGCCTGCGCGACACGCGTGCACACCCCGAGACTATAATACATACACCTCCTGTAAGAGGATAAAACACACACAAAAACCAAAGACTTTCATCAAAGCAAGTGAGAGGGGATGTCAGAGATTTTTTCTAAAGATGAAAGCGAGGGATATTCTCTCATTTCAGCTCATCTCTCCCTCTCTCTCTTTCTCAAAATCCTTGAAGTATCATCCATGTTTCTACGACAAAGAGAGAGACAGAGAGAGAGTGAGATGGAGAGAGAGAGAGAGAGAGAGAGAGAGAGAGAGAGAGAGAGAGACTAAGGGGGGTAAAAGTTATTTACGTCCCACGCTGTGTTATGTGGTCTGTCACTTCTCATTTTCTCCCAGGGCTGTCCAACTGGAAGACTTCAGTCAACTCTCTCCAAGCCTGTATTTGCTGAGGTAATTACAAAGTGACAGCATCAAATCCTCTGCCACACACACAGACACCCACACACTCACACACACACACACACACGTAGCCAAATATGGGTAAATATGGGAATGTGGTTCAGTAGCCTGTGCTCAGTGAGGTAAAACCTGAGACATGAATCTCTCGTTTCACTCAATCAACAGCTAACACGACTGATGACCTTTAAATGTTCCATAGTGGACTCAGCGGAACCTCTGAAGAGTACTTCATGATTAATAGTTCGGATAATTATGTAATATTGGGAGGAAACTGAGCAAAATGTCTTTGGCATTTATTTATTTATTTATTTTTCGGGGCTTTCTGCATCTCCCATAAAACATATGTGGGATGCGAACACACACACACACACACACACACACACACACACACACACACACACACACACAAATACGTCCACCTCCCATATTCACTTAGAATTGATTGTAAGAAACATCTTTGATCTTTTTTCCCCTTTCTTCTTCGAGGAGATGCATTGCCTGTACACGTAATCCATGACAGACATAATGTGATTTGGTAGTATCTCTAAGTGGCAGAGAAAACCAGCTGACAGAAATTAATAAGTTACCGCGGCGATGCAGGAACCGGAGGAGGAGGGGTCGGGAGGAGACGGTGGAGGTGGTGGGCTAACCTGGCAGCAAAACACACAGATCGT
>CAEMYA010000258.1:1442619-1458841 GCA_903131615.1 Diplodus sargus
TGGTAGAAGTCACGCGCACGCGGAGCTCAACCTGCCCTATCTGCAGCTGCACACGACGCCGGTCTGTCGCCTCCTGTTTGGATCATTACTCAAAAAAAAACAAGGACTGTAGAAGTCACAGCCTCCGTGTTATAATCTCGCTGGAGACCTGTGGGGTCCTGTGTGCCTCGTTTGTGTCAGTTCAGTCCAGATCTACGCAGTGCCTTTTTCGACCTGACACTGAGCTCAGCATCAGGCCTCTGCGCTGAAGGGAAATGCCCATATCTGTATGAACATTGTATGTATGTGTGCTACCATTACTCATACAGGAATTAGCACCTGGCTACACAAACATGCACGTGAGAGCAGAGGTATATGTTTAGGTACGCTGCCTGTTTTGGTCAAAAGTTATATTCAGTGTTAATTACAGCAGACTGGGGGGTTGGATGGGTCATACAGTGGACGTTCCCTCTGGAGATTAAGGTTTGTGTTCTGTTTGCGACCAAGAGTCAAGAGTGATTTGTTTTCAACTTCTATCATGTAAGTAAGTTAACATAAGGGAGCACAACAACAATGACCTGGGCCTTGTCATCTGACGATCTGGTGTACACTTTCTTCTGCAACGCAATGTTGATAAGTCAGAGCACAAATGAACAAAAAAAATAAACTGGTTCATGGCTTCAGATTTGAAAAAAATTGTGGCTGAAACTGATCAGATTACAAATCAGAGATGTTCAGTGTTGCAATCAGCACATCAAAGAATCCTCCAAAGGCTCCTCGTCCCTGGGGAAAGTTCCTGGGTTGAAAATGCAACTTGCAGTCATCGGACAGGACTGGAGTTGTGACAAACACATTTCCACAGGACAACTCTACTGACTGCCAAATTACTGACCAGAGCATTCTGACTGGGCACTAAATCCACGAGTAGTTTGCCTAAAAACTACGAAACACGAATGCTTTCTCCAAGCGGATGTCTGCTGGAACAAGCTTGCCTGAGATCTGTTCCAGTCAAAATGTTATACAGTCTGTCTGGCGTAACAATGTAATCCATACTCCGACTTGAAGATGTCTAATTTTCCCGTGTCACAACAACATCATTAGCAGCGCTCTTGTAGATGATAAGCAGAGGGGAAGCCTTCAAGCTCGACTTGATGCCTGGTTTGTTTTTGTTTTTTTGCTCGGACTGCAGACAATGTCACTTCTTTGCAGGCCATCCGGATGGGTACACTCCCATCAGTCATGCTCATTTCCCTGTGTAGGCCAAAATCGTTTCCTGGCAACAGGGGTAAACAGCTGCACTTTGATGGGGAAAGCATTACGTAAATGTACCACAAAACGGAACTACAGTAAACAAGTGTGAAAGCACTGCAGTGTGGTCACAGGGAGGGGGGACAGTGGAGCTCTGGTATTTACAACGTACGTACACTCATCTGCATTAACTATCACGCTTTATCTGCATTTCTGGGCCACGTTTACCTGCGCATGCACGTGCGTGTTTATGCCACTGTGTGTGTGTGTGTGTGTTACATGAATGCCCTCTGCACTAGCCACAACATCTGGATTCGATTTGCAGTCTGACACGTACAGAAGAAACACAAATAAATAAACTGATGATGGGCCAAACTTTATCTCACCATTGGAACATTTCAAAATAGGAAGAAAGAAGAAGAAAAGAGGACATATTTGGATCTGGAGCACTGACACTAAAGTGACCTCACCGTCGAAAATACCACAGATAAAGAGGAGGATTTTCAAGGTGACAGTGTCGTTCATGTCCGGTGGGGAGATGTAGGCCAGGTGTGGCTTTCTGGGTTGCTGTTGGCTTGTGTGAGAGCGCGAGGAGGCTGAAACAGACAGACAGACAGAGGAGGGTAGATAGAAGGCAGAAAGAGAGAGTGTGAGGGAGGGAGGTATGTCATGCTCGCCAAACCACTCAGCGAGACTCTGATTTATTTGGCAACTGCTCGATGGTGGTCCCGTGTACAAGAGGCCACCTACACCAGCGTCCGACCTCCGACCCGCTTCGACTCCTGAAACGAACTCAGCTGTCCTTGCTAAATCTACAGGCAGACGGGAGGGATGAGCTGTTATCGGGGGGAGAACACGCACACAAAGACACACATGCTTTCATTTAGGCCACGGCAAAGACACGCATAGGTGTGTGAGTGTGTGTGTGCATGTAACCAGTCCCCCACGTACAGTATGTGAATGCAACACATGGACGTCTTCAGATAAGGAAGGAAGAAGATTTCACAGGATGGAGAACAAAGACAAGAGGAGACGTCAGTGAGCCTGTTTCAATTTGACAGTGTTTGTTGTTATAAAGCTCCTGTAAAGTGTATTTTTCTGTAACATCAAATATTCATGAAAAAATAAATATGGAAGTCAAGTTTGGGACTAAAATCAGAGTTAAAACTCAAAGTGCAATTAATTAGTGGTAGTAATTTGCCTTCGTGGTATCCCCCAGTGACTAAGTTGCTTTGCAGGTTAACTGGTCTGGTGTTGCACACTTCTGCCTTCAAAAACAGTTGCCTACATTACCCACAATGCAACGTACCCACTGAGTGACAAAACTGGAGGCAATTTATCAGATAACATGTAGCTTCCCCTGGAGCTACAAAAGGCTTTATACTGCATGTTTTCCACACAATACAGTAGTACTCCCTCAGACCTGTAAACACACTTTAATGTGTATAATTGGTGGCTTTATTCCTTAATGAGAACCATGCGGGTGTGTGGGCAACATAAGCAAACGGCCCCTCTTTAGTGTCATCACATTCAGTTTCAAATGTTGCTGAACACTGACTGATGGACAGGATTTTGTGACATCACCTTTATCCAAATGAGCCTCACCTACCTCAAGCAATTAGAAAAGGAAAAGCATCATCATCCAAACTATACTATCTTTGGCAGAAGATTTTGTTTTCATTATAAAAAAAGAAATTCAAGGAAAATCAGTTTAACAAAGCTATATATCCACATAAAAACTTGTTTTCATACCAACTCAAATTATAAATAAATCAATATTTAGCCATGCAGACAGTTTTGGTTTGATTTGGACACATTTTGAGACATCTGCTACTGAGATTTATGCATCCAGTACAAAGATGAATGGCATTTAATCTGAGGGTCCAACAGTATAGAAAATGTTATTTTGAATAGTCCATCAGCAGCTCGTTTTTCAGAAGAACATACTGTCAACAGGTTTGACTTGAATAAACATTCCTGTTCACAGTCAGGTCAGTGGCCTAGTCAGAATAAGAGGAACACGGTTTCTTTTTTCAAAAGTGAATTTTCAAACGCACCTCAAACAAACTTCATGTATCCCCATTGCAAGTGGGACATCTCAAAACCTGGAAATATACAGCCAAAACTAGCTACATGTAGAGATACCGCTAGAGCAGGGTGTCCAAGTTCTTACAGTCAAAGGGCCAAAACTGAAACTCAATATGTATTGTACAGTTAAAGGGATCCTTTAATGTGGGGTTATATGAGGTTCCTAACCCCTGGTCAGTGACATTTAACATTATTGGCACTTTACATCACTGCTGAAGGTCCAACCCAAACAGCTGACCCGCGGAGTAACGCAGTGCACAGCAGGCACAGCCAACATTATTAACAGAGTGTAAGGAAACAACAGTGTTGGCGTTACATCAACCGTTACTTATGTCCTGCGTTGCAGAGATGTCTACTGAAGTTGCTAAAAAGCAGCTGCAGTTAGCAACAGTTACTGGTTACTTTGGTGATATGCACCTTGATGAGCATTACACCTCACAAAAAATATTTTTGTATACATTTTTTAAAGTTATCTTTTTATTAAATTTCACTAGGTGCTTTGGATGAAAGGACCCTTTAATGTGTGCAAAGCCTTGTCCTCCTACTTTCACCCTCAGTCCCTCATTCTCCTCCACAGCCATACAGATGATTCTGAGCTGTGACCTTGGACAGACACACACACACACACTCGTACACACAGTCACACGTCCATCTGCTTGCACTTAGAATGGACTAACTCTCATTCTCTCTCTCTCTCACTCTTTCCCTCTATCTCCCCCTCTCTCCCCCCAGTCTCGTCTCTTCCTCCCTTTGTCGTCCCTATTGTTGTTTCAATGCCTTTGAAACTTAAAAATATCCCACCCCGATTGTGTTCTGTACATTTTGTTACCATGGTGATTGCCATGTAGAGCAAGCAAAATGAGTGTGTGTGTGTGTGTGCATGTGTGTGTGTGCATGTGTGTGTATGCATGTATAATGTGTGTTCGTGTGCCAGTAGCAGTACTATCAGCCAAGCCCAGATTCTAAAGCTATTTTCTGAGGAAACAACAATAAAAGGAGAAACACCCACCATCCCCTTTCTTTAGTCTTTCTCCCCCTATTTTCTCTCTTCTTCTCATCTTTCTCATTCGCAATCTTTTTTTCTGGCCCTCCTCGCTCTCCTTCATCCCTATCTCTCTCCACTGCCCCATTCCTTTATCTCTCTCGTGCCCTTCCATCCAGCCCCTCCCTCCCTGCGCCAGCCTTCAAACACCCTCCATCGCCCACCTGCACCCCATGGCAACAGCCAAGAGAGGGAGCGAGGAGGAGAAAGTCAGAGGGAGATTGACAGGCGGTGTTACAGAAGGTCTTGCGGGAGTTGTTCTGGTAGCAGTGATACTGAGCGTATGGCCAGCCTCAACTGGCCCACACACTGCAGCCCACTGATGACAGCAGCATCAATATGTCGGCTTATGCCTCGGCACCACCAGCAGCCTGAGAAAGCCACACACAGCATGGTGTGGAACCAGTTTAATGAGGGTGTACCCCTCTGAACTCATTTTTGTTTTTTTTCTGCGTCTGTTTATTTGTGCGCTGGTCATGAACGAGGATTCATATTTTATGATTTGATGATGCCTCCTTTTGAAATATGTGCATGTGTAACTACTTGGCGATGAGTTCGCACACACGCCTCAGCAAATGAGTACACACATTTGGTGATGGATGGATATTTCAATTTGTGTGTATCCTTGTGTGTCATCAAATTAAATTCATATTATTCTGCCCTGTGATGTTCCCTCCTGTTTTGTGTACGTGTAATCACACACATATGCTGTTCTGTGAGTGTTTGCCTGTGTTTAAAACCACGCAAGAGTTCATTCCCGCTGATCAAGGGAGCAATAGGCTCTTTTAATGCAGGGGTGGTCCCCATGTGCATCCACCACCCTGGGCTGATCAAGGGCACAGCAGCATGGGAGGAGCAGCCAAAAAGGCCTGGTGGGTCTGTTCATCTCACTGAGTCAGCTTGTAGAAAAAGTGGATCTCAGCAGCCTATTACACTTAGCCGGGGATTACCGAAACCACAGAATGATATTGATTGATACATTTCTTCCTGGTTTAGGTCTGTTAGGTGATAATATAGACCCTCGGGGAGTTATTTGAGACACACTAGAAACTGCTGAAACAGAGAGAGAGAGGAGCATCTGCCAAAATACAGGATCTGATGTTACTGCCCAACGTAGACACCTGGGTCGGGTGTTACTTTTTTTAGTTGTTTTTTTTGTTACGACTTCGGTCTTATTTTTGTAGCTTTGGCTCTTGTTTTTGTCAGTTATGGAAAAAAATTTGCTTACAAAAGCAACTGCTGAGACCCGAGAACACACTGACATCACTACGACAGTCCAGCAGGGCAAAAAACAGTGGTGAGGGGTGAGACGATCAGACTTGTTGACAAACCAACAGTTAAAACTTATTTATTTGGAAGTAAATGTGGAATCTTAATTGTGATAAATGTTTAAAACAAGATGTTAATGATTGATAATTGATTGATGGTAATAATTTGACTATTTGAATAATATTAACCATAACCGTCATTTTCTTTTGGTTTTCACTGCAAAGCCAGGAAGCAGTAACGGTGCCCCTTCAAATATGTGTGGGAGGGGAACATGTTTTGGTGGAACACTTGCACAACAAATCCCCACAAAAAAAAGAATAACAGCAGCTAGCTTGTAAAGGTTCGTACATGTTAACGGCCAGGTTAGAGTTAGAGTAACTTGCTAACTTTAACATGAAGGCTGCTAGCTTGGAGGTTATTGTTTCCAATAGTGACGTGTTTATATGGATCCCGCTGTTTGTCTGAACCGTCACACTCCACCTCTGATCGGTTGCCTTCCTCTGTTGCATTCTCTACACTTGAATCAAAGTTTAACTTATAGTTTATGATGGTTATGGTTTTCTTGCAGTTCTGATATGGTGGTTAATGAGTTGTAGTTTTATATCTTGGGCCTTCTTTCCAGTCTTCTGCTGCTGCTTTGGGTTACTCATCCTGTGGAGCAGCTCTTTACTGCCAGAGTGTCTCTAGGCCAGGCACAGCTGACAGGCGAGGTGTCCACAGGGCGAGCTGCTGCCAGGTTGCCCTACCACTGGTCTGCTAACTAGCACAGAGACACCACAGCTGTGAAAGCTGTCTGTTTGTTTTACAACCACTGAACATAGAGATAGGACATACCTATCTGTTGCTAATGAATTCTGTGCTCATTTGTAGTTTAATTCAAAAGTAAATTCATGATTTTTTTCCCATCCATCTTGTTGTCCAGTGGACTACTACGACCATAAACATCGCTCTCAAATTCATTCATTTTTTTTGGTTTAAAGAAGGCGCCTATCAGTTGAACTTTTTTCTTGCTGTCTCCTACATATTGGACATATCTAGCACGGAGTGCAAGGACCATGAAGCTGTTGGCATATGAAAATGAAAGCCACAAGCCGATCAGAGTAGGAATAGACCGGGTTTTGCAAGGAAACCAGCGGGATCCATAAAAATGAGTAGACACATAATTTTTGAAAAAGCTAAGCAGTTGACGACAGGAGAGGAGAATGTCGACTGAAATTACCGGCCAATGCTAGGCTAACACTAGCAGCCAACATGTGTCAGAGTTCCTCCGAATAAGCTTTGCCACTCTGTTTGAATTAAATCGGTATGACTTGTTGTGTCCCACTGTCGAACTTCTCAGTAAGACTGATGATCAAAACTGCTAAAATCATAATTCATTCTTTATTTGATGTTAACTGATGGTTTATCCACTTGTGGCCAAGTGCAACTTAGCCGCCAACTGCTCCACTGTGTTCACCAGCTATTTGCCTTCGTTGTCCGTCTGTCTTGATATCACACAGTGCATTTATCAGAGCAATCCCCCTGAAAATAGCTGTGTGCTGCTGCTGGAAACAAGGTTGTTAAGAACGGTGAAGAACAGGGAAGTGTAGAGTTGGGTTTGTCCCTATAGCAACACCTTTCACAGTAAACACAGCTATTTCCCTCCCTGTTAACATCAAAATATTGACTAGTGCAGCTTTAAGGGAAAAGGCCGGTTATAGTGAAAAAAATAAACCATGTCCATGCCTTTTTTGTGTGTGTATCAAGAGAGAAAACCAGGTACCCAACTGTAGCAGAATCGAGGGGCGATAATGTAGCTCAGCGCTGTCAGTCCCAGCTCGCCAGTCGCATTTAAGACAGTGGATAGTGTGTGTATTCCGATAAGCTTCTTCCAGGAAGTCCTGTGTTTCCTCGGTCAGTAATTACCTCTCCTGGAGACTGACCAGGGCAAGAAATAAATCTAGACGTGTGTGGACTGGATAATGGGAGATGTAGAAGGATGATGGCTTTAGCTTGTGGTAGAGGTGGCTCACGTATGCGAGCACACACACGTAGCAACAATATTCCTCGATCTACTGAAACAGGGATTTGAGACGGGAGCTTACTCCTTAGCTGACTGATAAACTCCTGTTAGCAAGTCCTGCAGCTAAATACAGCCTCCGACAGCCTCCTGCCTGCGTGTATGTGTGCGCCGCAGATATAATGTATCTCCATCCTCTGCTCCTCTAATACTTGTACAGTAGCACTGTGCAGCCATTGAGCTATTGAGCCTGATCACTTCTGATACTGCCTCTCTCTCCTGCACCTTCCCAATCCCTTCAAACAAACTTGTTTTAATGAAAATACATTCCTGAGTTTGGTGGATTTAGCGGATTTTCCTCCCACTCTCATCTCTCCTCCTCGCTCCAGGAATTTTGTGGGGGTTTGGACGGGGGAAAGTGCTGAAGGTCCAGCTGGAGCAGCAGTGGCAACAGCCCATTTTAAGAAGTGCTGACGCCAAAGCACCGAGCATTGCTATGTGCATTCAAGTAATGAGGAATGCATCTCCAACCGGCTTAGAGAGCAGCAGAAAGAGGTGGAGGGGCAGGGGGCGGAGAATCAGGTGGAGGCGTACGGGAGAGAAAGAGAAATTAAGGGAGACAGAGGGTGGAGGAGAGTAAAGAAAAAGAAAAGAAAAACAGGAGCACAGGGAGAGGTATAGAGTAAAACACTATATTGCACCTTCACATCAACTACCCGAGTAAACAGTCAGAGACTCCCCTGCTGTCTCTACCAGACTACTGAATCTTATTTTCTAGACACTGGTACTGAGTGGAGAATGAACCTAGTTAATCTGTCTCTCTTCATGAAAATGACACAAGTAGTTCTGACTAAGCAATCTGTTTGCTCAACTAGACATGAAGGACATGATCAAATCGGCGTGGCAGCACACCGTGCACATCAGTAAAAGTATTACTCTGCCATTTAATAAATCCATTTGGAAATTGATCTTAACCACTGCATTAGCAGGAGCTCTCCAATATATTTACGTGATTCATCTAATTAATTAAGTTGGTCTAATGGTTTTATTAAATCAATTGTCCTCATTAAATACAATTCATGGTGCTGCTAAGCGTTGCCAGATATAGAATAGTTTTGCCCTTTGTACATGATGCGAAAAATTATCATTTTTTGACACTTATATCAGTAGATGTTTGAACCTCACATGATCACAATAGCACGATCTGGATCCTCACGTGACCTCCTTCCAGCCAATCGTGCTCATCGTAGGCTATGGTGTTGAAAGTGATTCGTTTTCCTTCCACTGATAAACACTCATTCAAGGCTGAAGCTTTCTCACTGAGGCATGCTGTGTTCAAGTCGAGTTGTATTTAATGTCCTATGTTTTCCACATGTATGCACGTTTGTTCTCGTGGTTATGACACAGAGGATGAATTCCCTCGAGTACAATCATTTTAAGCCTATGGTACATTTCCCATCTGGCTTCATGAGGTTGCTGCTAATTGCCGATGTTTTATTTCAGGAGTTTACTGACACACCTGCTTGTTATCCAGTTATTAGTCAGACCCCACGTATTTCCAGGGAAACAGAGATAACATTAGCAAGAAGGCTTTATTTTATTTTGAGAGCTAATTGCCGTAGAACATGAATACATTTTGATAATATCTTTTATTTTGTTGGTAACTGTTATATAATGGCAATATTACTAGTCTGAGATGTATCTTCATTAGTGGCACGTCATGATGCCGTCAGGATCAAGGTGCCTGCGCTGAGGTTCATAAGCATCACTCTCTGTATTATTATAAGCATGTAGGGCGCCAGGTTATATTTTTGGGGGTGAAGAATGGGTTGTTCCATTAAGGCCAACACAAAAATGAATACTATGAATCCTTATTTTGTCTCAGAATACAGTGCAGAAAGAAAGGAGTTTTTTGTCAACTGAGAGTCATACTTGGTGGTTTATGCACATCGATACAATTATTCAAAAGCCTATAAGCGGTGACATATGGTGACAAAATGGTGGGGACCGGATCAACCCACAGACATTCCGAGACCACAATAATCCACTGCAGATGATGCCTGACACACACATGTGCTCCATGAGGACAGTGGCTTTGATGGAAACCCTCACCGCCACACAGCCATGATCATTATTTCTTGCACTCTGATTTATTGTACAATCATTCTTGACTTATTGCTAATTTCTGACATCATGAGTGTGAGGGAAACCCTTCCTGAATATACCTTAAAATCATGCGAATGCAGCAAGTGAGTATTTTTGATTTCAGCTCAGACAAATAAAAAAATCACATCATAAGCCAACTGGCAGCGACGTGCCTTCTGGTCGGTTAATGTGAGGAGTGACAGCAGCTCCGGAAACGGCGACGCGCCGGGCCAAGCCACAACTTTCTCCTTCTCGTGGCTGCTACACACAGATCCTCAAACTCTACAAATTTCCCAGCATCCATCTATCAATCCATGCATCCATCCATCCCTGCGTCAACTTGCCAAACCCTCAAACCTCATTCGCAGTGAACGACTTGTTAAAGTGTTGACCTCCTACACAGTCGTGAGTAGCGGTGGAATCCCCTTTCCTGAAGATTTGTGAGGTAAGCCAGACAGGCCAGAGATCTGCTAGAAAACCACTGGCATGAGGACAGGAAGTGGGGAGCTGTCACTGATGAGACCGGTTGCACTAATTGAAAGCAAAAGGTTCACAAAAAGGGGAATACCGAGTTACAGTTGTATGAAAGCATGGACAGTTAAAGAAAAAGGCGAGAAGCTGGAATGAAAAAGAACATAAGGCACTCACTGTATACACTTCATACATACAAAAATCAAATCTAATGCAAACACAAACTTGTATGAGTCCTATTGGGGCTTGGTGATTAAACAAATGGGAGAGGCAAGGACACTGAACATCAATCGGTGTCTCTCACTGTTGACTGCCGTCCATAGAGTCTGCTCAGAGAGTGAAGAGTCCTCTGCTTCTCCAGCTGTCCCTTGTCATCCTCCAGCGTCCTTGACTCTCCACTTCAGGCAGCTCTCGGCCCCACGGGAGCCCTGGGCACTGCCAGCTGAGCCACCCTGTCGACAGCTCTCTCCCGCGGTTCGCCATTGACGCCTCTCTTTGTACCCTGGAACAGACAGGAAGAACACATCACCCCTGAAGATAAGCATGGGAACATTTCATCATGGGGAGCACAGGTGACAACGCTGGTCGCAGACAGGTAGATATATTCTATTATTCACAGCCCAGCAAGGGCGTCAGATCTCCCTGGCGATCGCTACAGAGGCCGGTGTCAGGGGTGACATCAAAAAGACAAGGGCTCGGTGACAGCCGCCGACTACGCTGCTGTCGAGGTAATTCCCAGGTGCCCCGGCAAGGGTCCCTTCTCTGGAGGCACCAGTGGGATCAGGGAAGGTCACCTGGCAACACAGGTCAAAGCTTTGATCCAATCAGAGGAAAATCCAGCAGGGAAGGGCTTTTATGAGGGAGGGGCAGAGGGAAATGGTCGGCTGTCATTTTGTATTTCAGAAGCAAAACATGCGAGCCGAAGGAAGGCAGGCAGCAGCACCATCATTATTTAATAATACACAGCTCGCTTTAGATGCTTCTGGACTAAAACACAGGGTGGAAACAAAAAAGGACCCATGATAACCGTTATTATTAAAGTGCATATTTTATGAGGCCCCCCCCCCCCGATTAGAAAGTCAATTGCCGGTTATGTATTCACACAGGCAGTGAGAAGGCACTGAGAAAGTGACCCTCAAGCTTGACCTCACACGCTTTGAACTTTTTCTCCTCACCCCCCCTCCCGCCCGTCTCTCTCTTTCTCCCTCTATTTCTCCCTGCACTTGGTCCCCGGGAATGAATGCTTTGATTCGGGCCGTCCAGCTGCATAAGTAAACCACATTACATTTTAGGAATGTAAATAGCAGAAAGTGCTTTTGTGAAAAATTCATTGGATGCTCCCGGCTGGACCACATAATTATTTAGAGAGCATATTTAAATACCTCTTACGATTATGGAGGAATGCACGCAATTTCCCTTTCGATGTCCTAACCGGTCATTTGGTCTGGAGATAGGAGGTCACGGAGACAGAGTGGGAAACTATAGAAATGCTGGCAGCGAACCGTGGCGAGGGAGATGATCTGTTCAAGGGTTCCAAAATGCTCTTTGGACCCCAAACGAGAGCCAGTGTCTATTACTGGAGGATCATATACATCCACACAGCACCCAGCGAGAGCTCCAGGCTGACACAGCTGCAGACGGGCTATGATATCACTGCAACTGAATATCATCCGTCAGGGATTTTAGACACAATTTGCCAGGACCGTCAGCAGAATGCAGCATCATCCCTCCCATTGGCTAAACAGACACGTTTAGCTGGAAAACACACATGCGCTTGTGCAATGTCAGATATGATTCCCGACATGATAACTCTGATACACGCGTGATATGCTGAGCCGTGCGTATTCTCACAAAGATCAAGTGTATACTTCGCGCCGCACTCCACATCTGCCATATGCAGGCGCTTCGATGTGCTCAGATCGGCTGCCATCGCTCATCACTTCCTCCTCTCTGCGAACTTCACACGCAGACAGGGCTGACTTCCTGTCTGTCTGGGAGGTTGTCTGTCTCAGGGGGAAGGGGACATGCATCTGGAGTGACAGGATTGCTCTGTGTGTGTGTGTGTGTGCGTGTGTGAGAAGGTATGTGTATTCGTATATCCACAGCTAAACATACAATGATTCTGATTTGGAAGATACAATCACCTTCAAACATGGAGCTGCATCTCTCCTCATGTCCTCCTCATGTCCTCTACCATATTTCCTGTTGTTGTGCAGACTAACAAAGGTACAGACTCTGAAGGCCCCCCCCCCCAAGATCAAATGCAGCAACACTGACAAGCAAACATCTCGGCGGCGAACACAAAACATCCCCAAAGGTAGAAGGATAAGATATGAGTGAATATGTGGATAACTGTGATCTCTTTCTCTGTCAAACATCAGTGTCCTCTCCCAAGACAAGAGATTGGTGACAAGACACAAAAACACACTCAGACAATAAACGGCGTTATTGAGGAGGCGACTGAGGGATGATAATTAATGGCGAGCATGCAGCAGGACAACGCTGCTCTCCAAAGACTAGCCCGCTGTCCCCCAGGGGACAGGATGGGGCTTCAATTAACTGACAGGCGGACGTATTAGAATTTCTATCATGGGCCTTGGTGGGCTGGTGAGATGCAGGACTACAATGCTTTGAAAACCAGTGTGGTTTCCCCCATCAAACACGTCCTCTAGGTCCTTTGATCTGCTGGGTGGTATGTGTCCTTGGAGATACGTGTCTGCTTCCTCAAAGCTCTTTGTTGCCAGCACCTCATTTTCCTGCACTGAGTTTCAGTGTTACAGCAGCAGCAGGCTCAGCTGCATTCATTCTCACACAACAGAAAGAGCAAGTCCACATCATGTGGCACCAGGTGATTTAAACATGCATGATGAATACACCGGTGGTATGTGTGTGTGTGTGTGTGTATGTGTGTGTGCGTGCGCGCACTGCAGGTAATGTCATCTAGAAAAAATACAGTAGCTACTTTTTTTGAGATGTACACACTATATCTCACTTGAGTAAAGCCACAGTCAAATAAAAATGCACGCCATATTTTACAGGCCAAGTGAGCCCGCTAATACCACTTACCTGGACCGGTTCCAGACCTCTGAATTGCCGCCCACATCTCTAATTTGTTTAGCATTTCACAGAAGTCTGGTGTCGTGCCCACTGCCGGCTTTTCAGCCAGTTGTAGAAGCAGTTGACTAATCAGAGCTTTGTGTGCAGGATTAAGAACAGATATGTCAGCAGTGTGACCTGCCTAGCTACATCCAATAAAAACAGCAAAAGAGAAATTGCTACAAAAATGGTGACCAATCCGGAAGACACTGACACAACTGTACAGGTTGCTTAAATCTCTATAAGCAGATATCTGCATATGAACGGAGAACATGTAGGCAAGATTTGGTATTGGAAGCACTCTAGTTTCTGTTCACCATGTTCTGTGTGGAGAGCAAACTGGAATTGGAGGACAGTTTGTTTTTGTTAGCTCTTTTTTTTATTTATCTGCATTAATATGAAAATATCTGTTTATAGAGATTGGCTGAAGTGTCCAATAACAACGCAAACTGTCACGTTTCAATCTGCTAATCAGACTGTATATTACTGTATGACCAAGACACAAAAGTGGCCGTTATCCGTACATCAGCTGGCTACATTGAAAGCATCGCTGGACAATAGTCGATGAGTTCAGAGACTGAGGTTGCTGAAACAGACCTAATAACTCTTAAATCAACATATTTCTATGGTCTGTGTGTATGACTGCCTTGGCAGCAGCTGAGAATATAGTCCACGGGACAGATCACTTGCTACTGGTTTATTAGGGCAGAACAAAACAAAATAACCCCCCTCAACAAGCAACGGGCTGCGATGAACACAGTGTCAGACCGAATGATTGATATTAAATCATCAGGCTTCCACTACACATGCTTTTACACCAAAAGCCTCAAGTGTTACAATGCACCACATGGAGCTAGGACTTTAGTGGGGAAGTGTAATTGTTTCCAACAAGACGTTCAGTTTCCTTGCCACAAAGAGTACTACTAAGTGTGTGAAAACGTTGTCTTGTTGTGGCTCCAGAAGAACCTTCCTAAAGTTGCAAAAATGACCAAGGACGTCCTTTGCACTGTTGGTATAAGACTGTCAGTCAGCATTCTCCTCCCTTCTGATGTCTGTGTGTTACTGCTCTCAAAATCCAAGTCTTTACAGGGAACTACAACAACAACTTCCAAGTTAGCAAACTACACGCTGAAAATGTCCAGTTACTCTTTCACTAGCCTGGTCGCTAACGGCACGAACCTCAACAATGTAGCTGTTGTTACCTTTTCTCGCCGCATGCATATCATGTTCACCCTTACACTATTTTGCAGGGGCACTGTAGCTGGATCCTGGAGCCGCCCATGACGGTTGTGATAGTTGTTTTTTTTTTAAATACGAACAAGCCAGAGTGTATTATTTTTATCAGAGTGGGATTTTGTACAGCGGGACCTTCCCTCAGAGCTGACACTGTTCTGATACGTCCTAAAAGACAACTTCTGACCACTGTTTGTTTTGTTTTCGTCTCTCTTGAATCCGCCAACTTCAAGCAAGTGCAAAACACATAATTGCTGCAATTTGCGGATTTATCCTTTTGGTGGGTAGTTTGGCTTTTTCTTTTCACCATGTTTTGCAGCTAAATTTCAACTAAATTGAACTAATATGTAGCCATCCACGATGCACATGCAATGGTCCAACGGCAGTCTCTTTCTGAGTGTCTGTGAATTTAGAGAGTTCTGTAACCGCACTCTGCTTTAGTTAATGAGAGAGTGTGGCGATAACACGGCAGAAAATTAATTTTCTGACTATTCACGTTCCATCATAATCCGCAGCGCAGTTAGCTGCTTGGTGAGATGGGCTTGCATCATGCACGGCGCCTCAGTCTACACTCTACATCGAGCAGCTCGTACAGTGCATGCTTACGTATTTGATGTTGTGAGACCTGCTAGAATCAACTGTAAAGTATCAGGAGTGATGCCTCGTGGGGTAAAAGCCAAGCGGCCTCCTTGCCTCTGCCAGAAACCCCCCACATGATCACTGACGTCAGCAGGCATTCTCACCAGCCGGCTCTGCCTTGAACTGCTGGGTCAGTTTCCTGTTAGGCCCTGACACAATATGCATGAATGCTCCATCTCACAGTGCTGCCTCCCTGTGAAGTGGTGTTCAGGTTACATTCCTCCCAGCTAAAGCCCTTAGCCCTCCCCAGCCACAGCAGATCTGTAAACTGTTTACACTTCACTTCCCACACCTGGACGAGGGCCAAGGCAAACCTGGAACGGGGCCCAAGAGAAGGAACCGGCAGATAGGGCCTTAGATTTCAGCAGGAGCGGACTGATTGTGTCTTGGGCTGGAGTGGAGTATTGACTCACCACAACCACCAACACCACCCCACTCTCTCCTTTCTCTCTCCTAAAGGAAGAACAGAAAAGGAGATTTGGAGTGGAAACAGATCCATGTGTTCAACAGTCTGCTGGCCCGAAAAAGACAAAGTGTTCCCTCATCACATGAATATCTCCTCACAAAGAATGTCTCTGATCTGCAGTGACTAAACACAGGTTCTCCATTTGGATGCTTTAAACGAGAAGTTTGTATTTGCGCATGACGCTTGTTTTCCTCTCTCGACTCTCCGTCTCTCCCTGAATGCGATTACCGTTTCCTTGAAATCACAGTAGCAAATCCGCCGCTGATGCACAGGTGCTCCGGCGTACGTCACCGCTCGAGCCCCAGTGGGGATATCACCGCTAAGTTGCGCTTAAGCCACACACCACTTCTGCCATGTCAGTTTTCATGCGCGCCACACCTCATGTAAATGCAAGTCCAATCCCTGACATATTGTGCAAGCGTGATGTAAGTCTAAGACAGAAAGAAATCCTCTGTTCCCCTGGTGCTCGCAGTGAAGCTCTAAGAACGAGGAAAACAGGCAGGAGAAAGAATGAGGGAGGACCAGCTGTATGTACTTTATGATAAAA
>CAEMYA010000258.1:1458865-1470698 GCA_903131615.1 Diplodus sargus
AAAGCTGAATTACTTAGTGTAGAAAGCTCATGGGGACTTCAGAGAGGAGGACAGAGATATACGCTGTGGCAAACACTTAAATAGAAACTTTCTTGTGGAGGGATAATATGCAAAAAGTGTGCCATCTGAATTGCAATTACTATGTTTGATTACTATATTTACAACTGAAACTGTGTGAGAGCGCAGTATACGAACCAAACACGGTGGGGGAGGGGTGTGAAATTAAAGAGAGACCTACATTTCGTGTAAAGCTCCCATGTTTTCAATAAAGTCGTCTATAAAACATACTGTAGCCCTTTACAAAGCAGTGAGGGGAGGGGATACATCCAAATGTAGTGGACTCTCTCAAAGCCACGCTACTTAATACAACACAAGCGGGGAAAAAACATGTCAACCACATTACCAGTACAAGCCTGGCCCGGCCGATTAATTGCCCCTGTGTCCAATTTGCTGTCTTCTATGTAAGTGACAGAGGCAAAGAAAGGCATTTTCTACGACTGGAATTAGGAGAGGATGAGAGAGGGAGACACAGAGCAAGAGAGAGAGAGAGAGCGTAAACCCGTAGCCCCAAACTAGCATGTCCTGCAGTGACATGTATATTGAATACCAATCAGAGACATGGGGCTTGCCAGCCCCGGCGCAGCACTCATTTCCAATGCACACACTGTAGCTCAATCAGTAGGGCCCTGGCGGATAAAAAGGGATCGCTTGCCTGGCTCTCTGAATATTAGCTAATGCCACATTTGCAAGTCTTCAAGAGCAAAGGGAGAGTGGGTGAGTGGGGGGCAAAGAGAGAGATGAGGGAGATACAGAGGGATGAAGAAACAGAGGGGTGTGAAGAGGGGGATATAAAGATAGAAATAGAGAGAAAGCAAGAGAAGGAGGAGAGAAATGTGAAGAAAAAAAACTATTCTGTGTTTGGGACTGTGGAAAAAAAGAGATTATTTCTCGCAATAAAAAAAAGCTGTGAATGGCTTTGTAGTGCACGAGCGATGGAAGTGATGCCTGGATGGGGATTACGCTCTTTTCATCATAAAGCCCCATCTGGTATACTAGCAAGACCACGTCTGTCCAGGCCTCTCGCCCTTTAAAGTGCCGGCTTGGGTTACACATCAATCCAGTCCAATTGCAGCTGTGCCGGGAAAATAAGGCAGAGCAGATCTGCACATACATGGCAAAGCACACGCTAACGTGCACACACACAGACGCAGGAGGAACACACCAAAAGTGCTCATCAATTGCAGAACTGTGAGCACATATGCAAATAGACAGATGGATGAAGAGGAAGGCGGACTGAAGGAATAAGCAGACATAGAGATCTCTCTCTCTCTCTCTCTCTCTCTCTCTCACACACACACACACACACACATACCCTCTTGTCCCCATGTGCAAAGTCCCACAGAAACAATGGTAAAACACAAAAAGGACAGCTCTGTTTTTGAAGCATGCCTATTTCTGACTTGAAAGAGCCAACCATAATTAAAACCAATGGGCAGCAATGCGAGATAAATGAATAGCAGAGTGCTCACCAGACCCCTCCTCATCTTTTAACTAAACCACTGGTCCGGTGTCTGACAGATGTTCCGGCTCCATTTGATGTGAGCATGTGCATGCTTGTGTGTGTACTTCTGTGAGTCTGATGGGCAGGACAATACCATTTGTCATTTCCCTCAACTCTTTTCTGCTGAGATCCATCATGGCCGCTCACATACGTAAACCCATCATGGTCATGATAGGAACCAGACTTGCTTTCCACAGTGGCTGCATGTACAACACACACAGGCACACGGTACAGCAAAAGTCCGGTAAATATATTCTACTTCATTAAAGGCTGGCTTTGCAGTGATGATATCATAACTACTGTAGGAGTTGTAGTATCTGGTATTCTATCTAGAGATCTAATTAAAAACATATGTTATATACACTATATTCTGTCTTTTATCATCTGAATGTTAGGCTGTTGGTGCATTAAACCGTACATGTGTTTTGGGAATCCATGAATTGTAATCATTAAATATTAAAACACTAAGAATATTTAAAAAGTAATTAGATAATTCTACAGCAATTCATGCGAGGTGGAGAGCTAAAAACTAGATAAAGTAGTAAATCATTAAAATTGTTTGAGAGCTTAACTTGCGACAATAATGAAGATGGATTTAAATCCCAATACACCGCCAAATCATCCCTTTTTCACACTTATTCTTTAAAGGAGATGAGATTCGACTGATAGGTCACATTCCTCCTGCAGATGTACAATTAATCATTTTAGAAGAGACATCTGCCTTTCAGCCACAAATGATATTCGATGTCACACATTAACTTGAAGGACGTGATTCACTTTCTAGCTATGCTAGACCTTTAATTCTCCTGTCTAAATTGGCTGGGGAGGACGGTTCTTCATCTTTAGACCGTGTCATCCTCACATTGGGCCTCATCACTGGAAGAAAGGCCCACCATCATTATCTCATGATCTGCCTATTTCTAGACGTCCCTAGACCAATAGGATCTGAACAAAGAGGATACTATTACAGCTGGATAAAGATAAATGAAACTCAATTTCACTGGAATTAAAACAAGCTTTTGATTCGTTTGAAACAAGAAAACGATAATAAGGAATTCAATTCGATTTGTTGGGCATTAAAGGTAGTTTGGGCCCTCCTTTGACCATTCTGGATGAAGAAATTAATGCAGCTTCTCTCTCAAAGTGCCTTCAAAATAATGAACAATGGAGGGAGAGAGACAGAGAGAGAGAGATTGAGATAGGGAGGGGTGGTAACGTTATGACTCTATTGAAAACTGTGCTGTTAACAAATTGGTGGGTCTCAGCTGCTTTCCGAGACTCCAGCCTCCAGGTGCATTTGTCTGCCTGTTTGTCTGTCTCCTGCTTCATTGTAGTGCTCCTTTCAATGCCGGAGCCTTCAGTTGTATCCGGACAGCCCAAATGACAACGCTGCCGGCAAGAGAGAGGTAGTTGACGGGAGAGGAGTGAATAAAAGGAGCACAAATCACCGCTCCACCCGCCTCCACCCCCTTTCCCCTCCTCCCCTGTCAGCCGGTCTGGACAGCCCGGGGGAGATCAAACCTGTTTGTAATCCCGCTCTTCCTCTTCATGTCTGTGTGTTTACAACCTGACCACATCGCTGCTGTACGCGCTCTCACAGCTCTGTCTGTGGTCCACGTCCCTCTCTATTAAATCAGATGGAGCAAGGTGGGAAAGAAATGGGATGCATTCATTGTCCTTGGCTGACAGCTTCTCAGAGAGACAGATGCACAGTGCTAGTTTTCCTGCCCTGTACTGACAACTGATGGGCAATTAATTTGCAACCACTACTTCCCCCATCTTCACATGGTCATAATAGACATTTCCAGGCCGGGTTGTGTATGAACAGTGAAGTGTCTGCTGTATGACTGTCATCAGATGGTTTGTTCTAGCTCTGGTTACTTCTTCTGAGGAATGCAGGCTAACTGTGAGGAATGACATTTTCCTCTGGAGCAGTCTGGGGGCCTTGTTTCTTTTTCGTCCATGCTTGGGTTCTTTTCAAATGCAGTAATTTGCGGAAGGGGACCCCAGTCATAGATCACAGGATCTGGATTTGTGGGGTTGGTGGGCAGGGGGAACGGCCTTTGGGGGGGTTCAACCCTGGAACTTCTTCAATGGAAACCGCATGGCTTTTAATGGGCAACCTCTGGGTGGTCCAATCAACCTCAAGATGACATTTAGTGACACATGTGTCTCTGGAGATTGATTTCAGCCCTTGATTGGTCAGCTTATTATGACTCTTTCTTAGGATGTTTCAAATTTGTGATTTATCTGGACAACGGTTGATTACATGATGATGTATATGGAATCCAAGCAGGTTGTGTTAGATTTCCCAAGTGTCTTTGTGGCTTCTTTGACGTCTTCATCAAACCAGCTTGGGTTACACTTTGGATCTTTGGAAAAGGCATCGAAAAGACAAAAACAAGAATCTAATAGACGCTTGAGACATCTGTAAGAAAGGCTTAATCCTGCATGTAAACACGTCTCTAATTCTTTCCTCACAACACATGACTTGCGTTCAAACTCCACCATTCACAGCGAACACAATGCTCTTCACATCGTCCCGAACCTCAAGGTCAGAAAGTAAACAGGATGGTGCAGAGCTCACCACATCTGACCCCAGTCGCCAAAATGTTACTAATCTGCATCACAAGAACAGCAATCATCTCACTTCAGCGGTTTTCCTGCGACAAACCCTCTCACCCTGCAACAATCTGACATCATTGTCCGCAGACTCCCCAGAACATTTGTGGTGTGTACTTTGAAAGAAATGGGAAAACCCCTTCCCTCCTACTTGGAATTGACCGTGAATAAGCAACTTTTCATTGGTAAGGTGGTTTCACATGTGAGTGACTGTTTTTTTGAGCAAAATGACATCCACACCCATCGAGATGCTTCAGTCCATGAAGCCAGGCTAACCCTAACCCTGACCATGGGTAGATGTTAAGCATGGATGAAAAATTATAGTATAGTAAGTCTATTTGAAGTCTATGTGTGAGTTAAACTCCTAAGGTAACAGTCAAAGGGTCATTCAACTTTTTTCCACTTTGGTTGGCATCAGCTTGGATTGTAGTTGACTAGGGGTTGCATGAAGGTTGAACAAGTAAAGCTGTAATGCTGATTGCCATTGCAAATGATTTAATAGTCCAGCAATCAGGTCGCAGTGATGAGCTGCTCTTTGTATCTTTGCCTAAATCCAGTTTCCCATCAATCAGCTGAAACACACAGTACCTGCTCAGGCAAAATGGCTCCAGTATCACACATCAAACTGTCTGACAAGGCCTCACAAAGTGTTTTTAATGTAAAGTGAGAGTATGTTCACTTCTTGGATTAAAAATGCTGAGGCGGTGGAAAAAGTGACAGCCTGTCTTTGTCTTACTTGAAGCCTGTGACCTGAGACCAACTTCCAGACTCTGACAACTCTGAATTCACTCCTTTACCTTAAATATGGAATCAGAAAAGGGGGGCATGTAAAAGTAATACATAACCTGCTATTATTCCATAAATTACTTCAAAACCATCACTGTCTCATGTTTTATCCCATTGTTTGTGGCTTAAATATCAATCCACAACATTATAAACAGCATTGAATAAAACGTTAAGTCAGTTGTGCTCACTGTCAGTGAGGCCCAAACTCACCACAGATTTAAATTTCTCTGCATTGTGTGAAACCAACAGCCTGTTGTAAATTACCCAAACACAATTAAATAAACTGGTATGAGACAAAAACATGGGCAATATTTTTTGTTTAAGCGTTACATTACCAAACAGACCTCACCTCAAAATGACAAAACTATTGGTTTCTCCAGTCTTTGGAACAAGACTATGACCCTAAGACCAGCTCACTGGGCTGATCATCTCACAGTGGAGCCATCATTTGCAAAATTGTTCAACTAAAGAGAACATTTCTAAAGAAAAAAAAACCATGCTGATATCCAGCCAGGAGCTAATAAATGTGGTTTTTCCATGCTGACAACCTGCATTTAAATCTCAAGTTTGAAGAGTCAAACACAACCACTACTGGGGGTCAGTCTGTCGAATGGTGTCCCACAGAGACCCCATGATAGGGGGACTGGAGTGAGCGAGGGAGGGATAAGAAAGGGTATGAAAAGGTTTGGTGCTTAAATCAACTGCTATTACATATAAATGCAAATCATAATCATCTAATGAACAGGCCAGTAGAAAAAATTAGTATTAATCGCAGACAGCTACAATTTGATGGGTTGAAATAATAAGCTTAAGAGTACGCTGACCATAATAGCTACCTGCAGTGCTTGGAAAAAAACCAGAGTGCGCCCCCACCAAGCCCTCCATCTTTCATGGAGCTACAAACAGCCCCGGCTTCTCCTTTGGTCAGCCAGCAGCAAAAAGAAAAGAAAAATCCTCCCCTGGGTTTGAAATAAAAGGCCTGAATCAAACTAACACCGGGAGAGTTTTTCATTCACTTTGCTACCTGCAGTTTCTGTGTATCAGCCCCTTCTACTCCTGGTCCACATCCCGCAGTGAAATGAATACAAAATTACATTTAAGTTAATGCTAAATGACATTTCCCCTCTTTTCACATTATTTCCCATGCTTTTCGTTGTGGTTCTTGTGACTGTTGCCCATTAGTAAAAACCACCTGCAGGAGTGATTTGCCAATTTGGTAAAGTGCACCTGAATTGACCGATAGCTTTGAACAACATCACGAAACACCGTATAAGCTATATTAATGGCAACTATCAATAACTGCGTGCCAAAAGCGAAGATAAATAATGCATTATTACTTTGTATTGATAGCAGCAAAGAATTGCGGCTCTAACAGCATCAGACATGACGGAGACCCCCTACC
Organism: Diplodus sargus; assembly: GCA_903131615.1. Lineage (NCBI taxonomy): Eukaryota > Metazoa > Chordata > Actinopteri > Spariformes > Sparidae > Diplodus > Diplodus sargus. The sequence goes on from CAEMYA010000258.1 coordinate 1,465,237, forward strand.
TGGCAGCCCCTGTATCCACGACCCCCGCTGTTTGTGTATTGTCGAACCATGGCAGCCCATTGACAGCCTCCCCCGGATTGCCAATTTCCCGTTGGTGGTCCATGGTTTCGCCTGTCCTTTCTCAGCATTGTGCAACTGGAATAGGTGCGTCCTCCCCTGTTCACGCTGCGGTTGTAGCTCCACGATCTGATTGGACAGCGCTAAGCGAGACTTCATCAGGAGAACATCCCTGTCGTCATGACAACTTGCCAATATCCCAACAGGGGTGTGTTTGTGGGAGGGTGGGGTGGCGGAGCATGGTTGCATTCTTGCCTCCGACTGGAACACGACAACGATTCATTTTACATCATCGTTACCTCACTGCTCGCTTCCCTCTTGTCAGTCCTAGCGGGCTAAGCTAATCTGTTCAGTTAGCGATCTCGGAGAGTGTATGGGACACTCTGCTACAATCTGCGAGTCTCCAACCAGCTGTCCCATCAGGGTTTCTCAGCCCAATGTCTCGCACCACGGGATACCAAATCAGCTTAAAACGATGGCCATAATCACTACTCTGTCACACGAGATTCAGGATTTCGGTAGCAGATACAAAGACTTCTTACTCTTACAAAAAAGTTTGTTCTTCAAATATCTGAGACGAATACTGCATAATCTTCTTTCATCTCAAAAAAGAAAAAAGATTTTTTACAAAGGGGACTGCAGTTTGGTAGCTTGAGAGAAACTTCTGAGAAAGACATTTCACTCTCTATCCTCAAATGGCCTTTGTCATTGTACCCCAACACTTCGTACCCACATCCTTCCAATGAAAGTCTGAGGACAAGTTAAAGACTGCAGACTAAAAAGACCATTGTTCGAGCTTATCGTTCTGCTAACTCAACATACAGTTTAGTTCAAAGAAAGAAAGCAAATCCCACAGAATGAGGCTGGAACAGAGCAAAAGAGATCAACAAAAGATGGAAAAAAGAGAGAAAAGAGGGGGAAAGTGAGAGGAAAGTAAAAGCAAGGCATTATCTTGTTGTCAGCCATGCTATCAGCCGCACAAACAGATGAATGTTTGGCGGGTGAGACACCTGCTGTGCTGCTAGCCTGCTAGCGCGCGATTAGCCCAGAGCAGGCGGCTGGTTCCCAGGGTTCTTTCCCAGTTACCTCCTGCCGAGCTGGAGACGTTGACCTTGGCCACTGCTGGAGCTCTCCTCCCCTGCTAGGAGTGAATGGCAGGCTGGGACGGAGGGCCCTAGCCTCCGTACTCCTTTGATTGCTAATCCCCCAAACATTGTGCACCACCCGGCACCCTACCTGGCCTTTTAGCCGGAGGCGGCTTGGTGGTGGCCATTGAAAGCAGGTGATGAATGGGGTATAGCTGCTGGAAGCCAGGCTCCCCGGGTAGCAGAGGAGCTCTGCGGGCCAACAAAGCTGCTTAAAACAGTCCAGTGTGGTTCTCATCTGTTTTGGTGGATTTCGGAAGAAAGAAGGATGCCCCCGCTTAGTCCTTGGCGTTCTAAGTCTTGATCATTGGATAGCATTTTCCAAAAATAGCTATCGTAAAGAGTATTGGGTATTCACCAAACGTAAACAAGTGTGTGATACAGGATACCAGTCAGCAGATTCTCGCAGGCTATTACATGGAAGGACAAGTAGGGAAACACAAAAGCTGACACTGAAAAAAAAAATCATAACACTGCTGCTAACCAGAGGAGCCGGCAAAAATTGATCAAGCGTGGTTTGAGGGAAGACATGGACCTCTTAAAGCGATAGCATCCTTTTTATTCTAACCACCGCCCAGCATGGGTTAGAGCTTGAGTATAAACCCATGTCAACGTATTGATAGTGTGTAAATCCGTAGTCTTTTATTCTGTGTATAGAGTCACTGACAGCGCCTTGACCGTTTCGATGGCGACTATCGCACGGATATAATCTGTAGAAATTCTAAATGGCATTCATAAAAAAGCAATTTCTCATGACAACTTTACAAAAATATTCCTCAGGACAGACTAACAATAGCTAGATATTGTGTAGAATTCACCATGGCAAACAGAAAGAACCAATACAATAACTGTTCTCACAGGGCAATGGCGGTAACACTCGATTCTGTCAATTCAGATTTTCACCTCGGTGACATGGAATCCCAAATCGTTCCCCAATACATTTCGGAGGCGGCGGCGAAAAAAAAAAAAAAGGAGAGCGACGCCACGGAGTGAAAAAATGAAAACACAAACCTTCTCATTGTAACGTCAGCAGCGTGATCAGGAGAGACTGCTGGATGCCAGACTCTTAAGGGGACCGGAGCTGAATTCAATGCCTCTTGTCAGGAGAGCTTGATGTGATTATCGCCCCCTGCTAGGGCAGGGATAGTGAAGTTGTCTGGCGCTGGCAAGGACGCTCAAACAGCACTGCGGGATGCCCTCTTGCTGTCCCCACTCCAGGAACATCGCTCCGGACGCAACAGGGGGTGGGAAACATCCACCATCTTCTCCAAAGTGTGTGTGTGCATGTGCGCATGTGTGAATTCACATGTTGACATGATTTTCCTGCAGCTCATCACTGTTGTTCCTGCTGATGCTATAGCAGCAAATGGGGGGGTGTTGAGACAAGATGGACCCCTTTACTGACCCCAGAAAAACTTGTGCTCAAGGTCAAGGTGCTGCTTACTGGCCACTTACGGGCTTATTACTTTTTAATGCATTACGCCTCAGTGTGTGAAGCAATTCTAAGGAATTCCCTGGTGTGTGAACATATTTGTGTTTGTCTGTGAGTGAATAAAAATCATTGTTCGGTGCGCCTTAGGAATATTCCCCTCCCCCTCTTCTCTCCACTGAGGAGTCAGTCGCTCCCGGCTCATATCGACAGACCCTCTGCTGACTATTGATCTATGAATTTGTACAAAATGATAATAACAATATGTCTTTTTCAGTAGTGGGATTATGATGTCTGTTTAATTTTTTCATCTCTTGTGTGAATCTCCTTTTAAATGCCTGTGCATCAGCAGTCAAATACAGAGAAAACACTTTGAATCTTGTGTTCTGTGGTCGGGTCACTGCAGTAATTCTTGCACTGCTACACATGAACACAGCGCCCTGTGCTTTAAGCTCTAAAAGAATACCATTGAGCACAGAAATTATGAGTTCAAAATGTAAACAATGCATAAATAAAACAGAGGAAAGGCCTCAGGATAATGAAAGTCTCTCCTCAGGACATGCTTTAGCATGCAGAAAGGAACGAAGAGCACAGCTGGCATAAAAAGACAAGTCAGACGACAGAAGCAGGCGGCTCAGTATGTGACACAGTGACATACATATTCAATCTGACTGGCGATGCATTCCTATGTGCTTTGACCACCCAGGCATGAGATCAGGAGAGTACCCCCTTTTGGGTTATCAGGGCATTTCTGCAGATTTCCCCACATTGTACCACCCCTCCCGCCCCCTTCGCCTTCTGTGCTGTCCCCCTGGAGGCAAACGGGGCAAAATAAGACTTCAAAGCAACTCCAAAATAGTCCTGACACAAACTCATTTCCTCATGTTACATGAAGGGGGCTGGCAGGCTCGCTAGACTGCTCTGACTCTGGTATGTCAGCCTCCTGCCCTGCGCTACCTCATAACAAGCGGCGGTGACGGGATGCCATTTTGACTGAGCGATTATGGACAGTCTGACATCGACTTAAAAGGAGCCAGATGGGGGGAGAATTTACAAGGTCCTATCCGTGGGTCATGCTGAGCTCAGATGAGATGAGGAAATGGGAGCTCATTTAAGGGGATGCTATTAGCAGTGAAGGACCACAAATGACTGCAGCTTGGAACTATATTAAGATGAAGCAACGGAGGGCGGGATAGCCCGCACATTCAGCTGTTAAAACTTAGTCATGATGTTTTAACCTGAAAACGTGCTAGGTTAAGAGGAATGGTGTAAATACATATGTGAAAAGGTCAGTTCACATATTTTTTCACTTACTTTGATTAGCACTGTGTATTTGACATCACTGTGTTGGTGTTGTTACCACATCATGATTAATGTTTCTCCAGGACCATAACTTCAACTTAGAGGAGAACAAAGTCCACACCTGAAGCAAGTCATTGTGCCTGTACTGTATGGGACCCTCACTCAGGAGACTTGGGTTCATATTATTACACTGTTTTCTTGTTATTTTTACTCCAAGTTAGGCAGTTATGGTCAGTTTCTTCAGATTTTGCTCACTGTTTGGTTTGGTTCAGCCAACAAAAATATTTAGTTAAGTTTAGGGAAACATGGTTTGGGTTCAATTAAACCCTTTCCACTTCTCCAATTTGTGTATTTTTCATAAAGCTTTGACATGATTTGTCACTGACAATGATAGCCCTGGAACAACACCAATAAGGCAACATCAGATCGAGGTGCGGATAGTTTTGGTTTCATGGTCCAAGGTTTTGAGATATCTGCTTATAAAAAGTCCAAAATAACGGAGGTCAATGGAATGTATTTTGTGCTGTTAAAGAGGACAATGTCTTAGATTTAACACAGCTCCAACTGCAGTGATAAAAGTATTTGGCAGAGTTTGCCTTAAAAGATAATAATATCCTATCTTGACCATCATACTTATATTATCAGATAACTGTGTTTCTTCTTTTTCTTTCTTTCTTTCTTTTTTGTGTTTTGGGTGGAAAGTTCCTTTAAATGAAGCGCTTATTTCTCTCAGTGACTTAATCTAATTTACTTTTTCTGTATGAGTGAAAATGTAAAAGAGCCAATAACATTCATGTTCCCACTTGTGAAAACATGAATGTCTAACCATTATTTTTCTCAAACTCTGACCGAGTGTTTTAGTTGCCAAACCCTAACCGTAGTTTTTTTTTGCCATAACCATAATTTTTCCCTGACCTAAACCATATCCTAGTTGCCATTCACAGATATTGTAGCAGGAATTCTAAAAAAAGACATTGGCTTTGGTCATAATAGCTTTTTCACTTGTGAACTGTGTTTTACATGTCAAGCTTGAAAGCAAAGGAAAGTGAGCTATGCACCATACTAAACAATTAAAGGGGCATTATACGCAATACAACAAATGTTGGTAATTTTTTATCTTATGTTGTAATAACGCTTTGCTTCAGGTCTGTTTAGGTCTAGGCATAAAAGCCACTTGATAAGGGTTAGGAGATTATGTGTTGGCTTAAATTACCTTGTTTGTCATCACAAAGAAGGCTGGAAAATGTCCCATTGGTGATCTCTAACAATGGTCTCTCACTTGGCAGCTGTGTCCCTGAGACAGCTCATATACATCTCTGTATAGCCTCAGCCTCTGTTGCTCTGAAGGTAGAGTGGTCGTTCACCGATCAGGTGGTCAGTGGTTCAATCCGTGAGAAATATGCAGAACCCCAGATTGATCCCGGGCACTCTTCTATCGGTGTGTGATGCGCACATGGTTACTGCTTCGATGAGTAGGTGGTGCTTTGCATGTTAGCCTCTGACACCAGAGTATAAATATGTGTTAACAT
>CAEMYA010000258.1:1470837-1507868 GCA_903131615.1 Diplodus sargus
GTGTGTGTGTGTGTGTGTGTGTGTGTGTGTGTGTGTGTGTGTGGGAGTGTGTGTGTCTGTGCGTGCGTGCGTGCGTGCGTGTGTGTGTGTGTGTGTCCCAAAAAGCTGCACGGATTTACATGGCCCTGAACTTGACTTGGCTGAAATTCAATCAAGAATATGACACACTTATTACTAAGAAATTATAAACTGGCTTCAGATCTGAAGTATAATTTGGAGAGAGAGTACCCTCCCTGGACCTCTTCCCATCAAAGGGACTTCTTCATTTAAAAGTTTCTAAATGATTTTAGCCTTTTTTTCTCCACCAACTCTGTGCTGCTGTAGCGGGCTCGTGGTGCAGCGAGGGATAAGTGCTGTTCAGTCACACATGCTGTATCCGATGGTTAGGAATGAAGCTGCGGCTTGGATTAGATGCCAACAGCACTGTTTGGCCAACAGGTATCCAGCTGTTGCTAGGGACTCCCTGATGCTGCAGCGCTTCGATGGTGATTGGTTAATGCATTTTATCAGTGCAGATGGGGCTGCAGCGTTGTATACATGTCTAACCACACAGGCACTGAGATAATGCTTCGGATAGGATTTTAATAGGCAGTTCCCCCATCAAAAGAAACCATTTACCCCCAAACAATAGAACTGCGTCTGCATATATTACTCCAAGTCATCTGCATGATATATTTCAATCACAGAGCGGAATGAGGTAAGATTATTAATCAAGATTAGGTGATGCTAATATTAGATATGTCCAGGATGTAATATAGCTCATATAATGAAAGTAGGAATGAACCTGGCTAAATTCATAAGATAATAATTGGTACAAGCGTTCAATCTACTTGGAAAATTGATAGCGTCACATTAGCATCAGTGGCACCACCTCCATCACCACCATCACCACCTCCACCACCACCTCCTACACATAAACACACCTAGATCTATGCATGCCTCAGTGGGATGGAAAAAATACATTTACGGAGCGATGATTCACAAAGCAAGGGTTGAGGAAATAATGAATGATGAATAAATGAATGTGGAAAATGGATCTCTCCCGCAAATCGCAGCCGGGCAGGGGTAAGAATCTCTACATCACTCCACACTAAATATAGATTCTATGAAAGCTATTGACTTTTTTATTGCTTGAGGATACATTGATTTTTCTCTTTGATTGTGTTTTCCACAGACGCAGGAAGAGGAAAAGCAGCTTCAAACTGATGTGCAGATAGCACAGGCGTTTTCCACAAAGAAAGGGATCCAAAAACAGATACCTGGCAGGACAGAGCAGCCAAGGACAGGCCGTGAAAACGTGAAAACGCTGTGGAGTTAGAGGAGCAGCGCAAAACCTGTTGAGCGACTCTTCCTCCCTCCTGCTCGGCTGCTGGGAGGATGACACTTGTTTCTCGCGCATGGAGGTTTTGATCTTTTTGCATCGGCATCCGTTTCCTCCATCTACAAAGGCCATGAAAGAGAATGAGTAATTCATCTATTCGTGCGCATGTGAGTGTGTGTGTGTGTGTGTGTGTGTGTGTGTGTGTGTGTGTGTGTGTGTGTGTGTGTGTGTTGGACTTGACCTACTTCCGCTGCACTGACATGAGGTTGGCATTTCAGCCTCACAAGTGTAACTGCAGAAACAGGCGCACAGTTGCATTAAGCACTTGTCTTCCACATGTTGAAAAGCTCACGTCAACCGTCATCTGAAAACACTGAGTATGTGCAGAACAGCACTTTATTTCCATCAACCTTGACTTATTCATTAAAGGGTCTGTGAGTATGCACACCACTCCTCTAACTATCACCCTTCCAGTTGCTGTAAATACTGTTTGTGGTATGCATTATTAGTGAAGAGTTTTATAATTCAGCATTAGATCCATTATTCATTTGTATCTGATGTATTTTTCGCTGTTTTCCTTTTTCAAAGCGGAAGAAAAAAAAAAGTATTGTCAATACATTTTTAAAAAGGAGAAGAAAGAAAATAAAGAGTCAAGGTGGATGCATATATCTTGTTTTTTGTACTCGCTTGTACCAGCACAAAAATAAATCACATTCACAAATGAAAAAGTACTTTTTACAAACATTTAAAACAGGTTCCAGTTTCTTCGAAAGTGTCAAGGAAAAACATCCGAAGCACGTCTCCTTTAAAGCAACACTATGTAGGAATTAATATATAGCAGACACTTTTGTCTAAAGTGACTTAACTTAATTCATACACATATTCATACACTGATGGTGGTGGATGCCATGCGAGGTGCCGACCAGCACATCAGGAGCAGTTTGGGGTTCCGTATCGAATCAAACCAGCGACCTTCCCGATAACAAGATGCTGGCTCTGCCCCTGAGCCACAGCGGCTGGTTTCTGTGATGTACCGCCCCACATCGTCTCTGAGTGCAACGCAGCTTTCATGAATATAAATTCCAGGTTTCTGTAACAATAGTCAGATGTGATTTACATGTTAGCTACAAAAAAAAAATAATTAATCACGTCATTACAATGTTACGTCTTGAAAACTTGGGTCTTGAAGTAAACATCCATGCCCAAGCATTTTTTTTGGCATACGGCAGACTAAATTCGCAGGTATAGCGACTGGTTATAACACACTGCCAGTTAAATTTCTGTTGAAATGTGCTGACTTGGCTAACAATCAAAAACTAGCGGGTTGACAACTTTGCTAACACAGCCAAACATCAGGTGAGTGCAACAACACAAGACATTTAACATTAGCTACTGTTACTTACAATTCAACAGCAACAAATCCAGCTTTGCGTCTGATATGCAGCCTTTTATTTGGCAAAGCTGTCACCAACGCCAGTCTGAGACTCTCGTCTTTTGCTCGGTTACTCTCTATTTTTCTCTTCTGAACTACCAGAGCTCCCGGCAGAGTCAGCAAACAGAGCTAACTTGTAGCTACTGTACGCAACAGAGGGACGACCAGAAAACTATAGTCGGTGCTGTGTGTGCTGTAGAAACAAGTGATAGAGGGCTGGAGTGGCTGTGACAGAGACACCATTCACCCTATTACGAGACACTGTACAATCAGCGTGATTTTGAATCCATTACTATAAGATAAAAGTTTCATAATGTAACTTTAAAGCTTGGAATTTGATGATAAAGTATGACTGTCATGCCCAGCATCAGTGGTTGGTGGTGGTCATGTCATTTCATATTGTCGTTTATGTCTTTATTGTTTGTGGTCGCACAGAAATGAATTATTTTTCTTCTTTCCATTTCCTCTGACGTTATTAAAACCCAACTACTGAAACATTTATCTTCCAGTTTGTCACAAATTGGACTTACAGAATTGCACTTGATGATGATGGTAGTGGCAAAATTCATGGAGTGAGCCGGGGCTGAAACACTGAAACAAAGCAAGACACAGCAAGTCAAAACAAGCAAGCGTTGACTTTTGGTTTCACATCTCCAGGGTGTTCGTGTAACCCATCCACCCATCAACACCAACCTCCACCCTACTTGCTCTTTTTCACTATTACCACTACCACATCACCTGACTGGACTCAAAGAACGTGACATTTGTGCTCTGATTGAAGACAGTGGGCTGCCTGTGGAGACGTTCCTTATATTGTCCCTTATATAGCCAGTAAGACACTTTTTGAACAAGCTTTTCAAAATACATGTTTGGGGGTCGTGCTGCATAAAAAGGCACATACGTACTCCAGGGTCGCACACAGAAAATTGGGGGCTACCTTACAAAAGGGAACCACAGAATTTTTTTTTGGGGGGAATATTTAGTTTCAAAAACACAAGCACAAGACAAAAGCAAATGAAATAAGAGAAACCCTCCCTCAGCTGGACTCATGTGTCACATAATGGTTTGTTGAAAGTGGAGTCTGTGGACAACTAGCATTTAAAACCTGCTTCACAGCTACGGTGGATGTAACGATTCACATTGGGCAGAAAGCGCCTTAATTGTTTTGGCCATCTCAGTCTTCTCGCTGCGCACGTGGACATGAAGCCAGCGCTTCACCTTGAGAGGAGGAAAGAGGAAGCCTCTGTCAGAGCTTTGATGTGGGACTGCAGACTGAGGGGAGTTCAAAGGGCGTGTCAAGGAAGAGAGAAACAGAGGGAGCGACCGAGAGATAGGGAGGATGACATGGGGAGACTCTCGCCCGGCTACTCCAGGGGATAGCAAGGAGACTCTTAATAAGGACATGAGCTAATGAGGTCCAGGGACACTCGCTACACACAAAACCGCTCTGAAGAGTAACAGCTCGCCTCGGTCGGTACTGCCGATTTTTCACCATCGCGAGCAAAGTGACACGTTTCTTCGCGACCTTATGAGAAACAGGTTCCGGGACTTGAAATAAAGATCTCTAATAGGAAAAGCAGGGCCATGTGAGGAACTTGTTGTTTACCAGCGCGCAGTTCCCTTCATAGCCCAGTGTTATTCAAAACAGGATGCTTTTTGAAATAATTACGCAGGGATGTTTGCAATTTCATCTGGCCATACAAAAACAATCTCTCTTCGCAACCAGATGGAACGTATCATTCCAGAAAGATTGAGGATGGAAAATTCACTGTCCCACTTCGATTTTTTTTCTTCTTCTTCTTCTTTTTTTTTGTATTTATCGCTGCAGTGAAAGCATGGAAGAGCTGCGTACATGTCAGGGAACCGATTTGGGAAGTTCGAGATGTCAGAAGCAACACCAGGAGGACAGTTTGGGTCTGTGGCTCCGCTGGAAAATATTCAATTTGTTTATGATCCTGCTAATGATTCATATCAAGTTGTGTATGGATTTCAGGATACGGCCACAAGGGATGGAACATTATTTAAAGAACACATTGTTTCCTCCTTATCATTCTGAAAAAGCCCACAGGGAGAAGGTGTGGAGTGAGAACCGACATTCCTACATGAAGCCCTCATTAAGCCAAGTGTGGAGGGAAAGACTGGTTTAGATTCATGGCCATTCCCAACCTCGACTCAATTGGTGCATCTGAAAAGACCTTGTGATAGAAACAGCATGCCGCAGGAAATTGAATGCAGCTGCGACCCTGTTGTTTGTTTCAGTGTTACGGGTCTTTTTTTCTCTCTCTCTTCTCTTCAACTCTGCTTTTTCACACTTTTTCTCAGGACATGAGGGGTAAGAATTAGGAAATGTTTGCCCTTTACCATCATGATCCTGGGCTGGAGTGAAGGGTTGTCTGCCTTTACTGTAAATCCACTGATGTTTTCATGCCTCTGATTGGACGGCATCATCCGCCCTCCCCCCACTTCCAGCCCTCTGTGGGATTTTCGCAGAATGTCTTCGTCAGCCATTACAGGGAAAATCAGGAATTTCACAATCACAACCTCTCTTCGTCTTTGGAAGTGGATGTCAGGCTCGCAGTCAATCAGTGGAGCCTCAGTTTGATCTCGTGGAGCAGTCTGAAGCAGCTTGAGAGTGTGACTAATGCTGCTGACACATTTCCCGTTGCCCCCATTATATCTCAACCAAACCGCTGGAAGTCAACTTGTTTGTGTCAGCTTTCACAAGTGGAATTTTCCTCCTATCTATATATCCTGCTAATGTTTGTTTTTTTATTTAATTATTTTAATAGAAACAGAATGATGCTTCAGGAAAGGCATCCAGAGAAAAAATGCAAAAAAGGGTATTTTCTAGGGCTGTCAGTTGAACGCGTTAATTAGATTAATTAATTACACTGCAAATTAATGCGTTATGAAAATTAACGCAATTAATTCTGAGATTCTGAGTGGCAATTCAATGCACGAGCATTTTAAATTTGGCCTATTGAATGACCCATAGGCTACTTGGCAGTGGCACGTCACTGTAGCATTAGCACCGAGGAACTTGTCCCGACGTGTTCATCACTTCCCAACTAGTAGGGCTGTAACGATACACGTATCGAAGCTGAAATCGCAACACAACTTCCAGTCCAGATCAGCCCTATGATCACCCCAATTCTCCGCCGTTGTTCGTTCACACAGAGCAAAACATCGCTGTGAAGACGAACCGCTGCATAATTCACATAGAAAGCCATCATCCTCGTCTGACACGGCAACACATGGATTCCTGCGACATCACAACTAACTTGGAGACCAACAGCAGCTTACACAAGAGTAGTGTGAAAGCTCGCAAAAACCTCCAACACTCAAACAATGAGAACGGACTTTTTAGTAAAGTAGATATATTTTTACATCCAGTGGTTAAATATGTGATGTAACATTTCTGCTTTAAAATGTCCAAAACTAGACCTTAGTTATATGTTTCATTAAGTTGCATTTACATTATTATTAATAATAATAATAATAATTATAATAATAATAATAATTACATTATCCCAAATTTATAATTGTATTCAAGGGAACACATTTCATTAGGCTGCTTGTCACTTAAACTTCTGCGAGAGTCAGAAGTCTGTGAACGTGACTAAGCATAATGTGAATAAATGTTTTGAAAAATGACTTCATCAGTGCACACATTCTGCAAGTAGTGCAATTTTTTGATTTTTTTTTTAATCAGCTATGGAGTGGAGTCAGCAACACCCATGATGCCACACTACTGACTTTGGTTTTGCTCTGATTGAGCAGGAGAAATGACATCCTATGCATTTAAATTAAACATTGGCATATTCATAGATTGTGTGAGGTGTTTTTTTTTTGTTTTTTTAATGAGGTAGAAGTGCCTTAAAATTATATAACAACATAAATTAACTTTTTTGCAGGAAAAAACATTTCAGGCACAAATTATTATGCAAAATAACATTTCTTTTTTTCGCAGGTCGCGATTTGATTTGGTCCACCACATGTTTTCAGTGAAAAACATTTCTAACATTCTAAAATAAATGGCTGTTTTTGCTTTAAAAAAAAAAAAAATTGTAAGGTACAAATGTTCGTCAATTTTGTAGGATCCCTAATTATTTCAATTATCAGAGCACAGGAGGCAGAGTGATAGGAAGTTAATTAAGGAAACTTGGAGTACCATTTTTGCATCGCAAAATTCCAATATATATTTGCTTTTGTTCCGTGGCCCACCATCGACCATATTCACATGGTGGCCTTTTCCCCTCATATCACACTTTGGGTGGGAAGGTTGCAAGTTCTGTAAAGGCATGGAAACAGACAGACTGTTAATATTTAATGGCCTCCTGATTGATCTGATCTGATCAAACCGGGTGTTATGTAAACTATCTAACTTATCTGGTAATGCGAGAGGTTTACAGATCCAGTCTTAAGCCTTCTGAAGTGCTCACAGACTCATCGAGATTATATCCAATATGTCTGATATCTACGATTTAAAATCTGGATGATTACAGCAGTACTTTGTGTGCCGGACCACAACAACCGCTGAGTCCCTCTCAGAACAGCTGACATTGTAGCCCTTGAGGCTAACGTTAGCTAGCATACTACTGTTGACTGACACTTCAAATCTCACCTCCAGTTCTCACTGTGTAGCCCACGTCTTCTCATCATCCAGAGTGGTTTAACCTTCTGTTTTGGTTTTACTACGGCAAGTTATTGCAACACTTAATCTTCATTTTGTTCAGCCTGCTTCTTGATGATATCACATGAGAGGGATCACCTGTGAGCCCAGCTTCAGTGTGCAGAGCCATGAGGGCAGAGCACGCCCCCGCTGCGGCACAGAGCGGGGTTTGCTTTGATTCAAGATTTATTAATATTGAATGTATTGCAGGTCCAAATTGCACCAGATTAGACACTGCACTTCATTGCTTCCTGAACAACACATCTGTCAAGCCTGACGAAGATCAGATGAAAGGTTCTCAAGATGTTAGAATAACATACAAACAGACTTGCTTTATAGTAAGATTTTTTTTTTTTTTAAAAGTAGGTACATTTTTTGGGACAGTTCTCATTGAAGTGTATCATAAACAGTTTTTTTTTTAAATGTTTTTTGAAAAGACTGAACAGTGAACACTAGCAGCACTTTGAGGGTACAGTGAACCTTGATTTGTCATTAGTCCACCAAAGGACAGCAGTCGTCAGGGTATGCGAGGTCGTCATGTTAAAGTCGACCTCTCTGTGTCCGTCTGCGCCCTCACAGTTACAGCCTGAAACGTCTTTCCCACCTGCTGCTGGCCGTCAGCTCCCTCACCACCCAGCACACACACCTGCTCCGTGTGCTTTCACTGCTGCTCCTACCTGCTGAGCGAGCAGCTGCCCACACTTTCCGTAAAACCGTTACTTCCCATCAGCACGGCTATCTCAACGGCTGCCCTGTGACTGCGGGTGCCATACCAACCGAGCATATCGGGAGTGGTTTATTTGAAGTTTTATTTTTGGACTTGAGACAGTTGGGGGTTTTTTGGCGTTCATATAGCTTTGCAGCTTGTTGCTAATGACTCACTTTAAACGACGTGTTTAACTTTCAGAAGTTTAATTTCTCCTCAGCACAGCTATCAGAAGGGTAATCAGGGGTTTTATCGTGTTAAATACAGTTCATCCAGTTTGAACACTTCCTGCAGCTGTTTCCATCAGCAAACCACTGGAAGCAACACCGAGGTTAGCCAGCCATTTTAACTCTCCTGGTCCAGTAAAAGGGTAGATTTGGATATTTAAGCACATTTTGTGGGCTGATTAGTTTGAACACTGCAAAGGAAAAAGAAGATGCAGCCACATCTGGCAAAACGAGGACCTGCAGGTGCTTACTGCAGAGCACATATTTTTGGATTGTTGATATGAAAATGTAGATCTTGTGCAGCTTCAACCTCAACATGTTCTCTTTAATGAAACTTAACAGCTGCCATGTTTTCATATGCAGAGCAGATTCAGTTGTTGTGTGATAATGGAATTTACAGAAACTGAAACCAGTTTGTGCTCATCCGATGTTAAATGTGTGTTACAGAAGGAGATGAACAATGACTTGTCAGTTATCGTTAGCTGGAAACCCTAATGGAACAGAATGAACCTCCGCTCGGCACACCGCACTCAACCAGAGTATGTTTTTTGCAAAGCACAGATATATAAAATGTGTATCATCTCAAAATGTCTAAATACGTGCCATATCATGTTCATATTGCATGTATGTGTGCTGACTTTGAGGTCAGGAGGACGAGGGGAGAGCGGTGACATGACAGCTAGGCAGACGGCTGCTAAGCGAGACAGTGAGACATTTTTCAGAACTAGGTAAGCCATAACATGATCTTTTCCTATCCCCTCACCAAGTCAATTTTGCGTTTTAACCTAACAAGACCTTAAGCTGGATCTAAGTGACTTATAACGGTTAGATTCACAACAATTCAGTTCACTTAATTTGCATGGACCATAAGAACTAAGTTTACATTCACCGATAACTGCCTTGAGTCAGGGAGCGTCCACTGATCAAAAGAGTTAAAGGGGCCAAAAAAAGAAAAAAAGAAACATAACTTAATAATAATATTTTTTACTATAATAATAATAGTAATATTTTCTTAACCTCCTTCCTGGTGTTATTAGGCATGTATGTTTCTGTTATGTTGCTGCCTACAACATGAAAGTGTCTCCACCTTTTTTCTGTGTCGTTTTCACCCCAGGACAGCTGCTGGATGGCAGCAAGCGCTCCCAGGTTGAAAGGCCAATCGTCTCTTTCATGTATATTTGATGCCATGCTAGTACGAGTAAATTATCAATAAATCATCAATAATTTTCTCTTTCCACTTGGGTGAGTAGTTGGGTTGCAGGGAGCCAAGCTATTTCAATGTGTTGTGGTGCAACGTCCCACCTCACAGACTGCTTCAGGGCCCGGTCAGACAGAGCACGGTCTTCTCAGTGAGAGGCGTCTTTTTCCAGCTGGATGCACTAGATCAGTAAAACAATGATTATAAATCCATTGGTCCACATTACCTTTTTGTTTTTCATGTGTGTGACGTGTATGTGTTTTCAATACCCAGTGCCTACATTACCCACAAAGCAACTTAGCCACAAGTGACAAAACTGGAGGCAATGTCCTTTGACGCTACAAAAGGCTTCATTCTACTTTTTTTTTCACATATGCAGTAAGTACCCACCAAGACCTGTAAACACACTTTAATGTGTAAGATTGATGGAGTTACCCTTTAAGCAACATAAAGTTGCCACATACGGAAGCATTCAACATATTTGTGGTTTGTGTGTGTTTGTTTCTCCAACGTTTATTCTGCTGCGTGAGTGGTCCACTAATGCATTTGTCAAGATATAACTGCTTGATCCCTAACTGGTATAAACTCAGGAGAAGGTGAAGTGGGCATAAAAAGTAGGTCAATAAAATCCTGTGCGTTGAACAAACCTTGAATTGATTGTAATGGGGTCATTTTACGCTGCACTCATCTCATGTTGACGACCCTTCAAAACTGGTCTGTATTCAACAAGCCACGGCATGGATTGCAGTCAGATGGACTCCATATGACAGGAAGTTCTGATATATTTATGTTGTTGTTGTTTTTTTTCCAAAGACGACTGATGACTGTTGTGTTTTCAGCGAATATTTGTACATCTGTGACGGCGCTCCGACATCCGCCACACAGAGGGCTCGCCGTCACCATTCAAGTCCAACGCGGCTCTCCCTCTGTGTCGCCTGACGCCTCAGTTCCTCTTGTCACGGTGAAAGCACACAGTGTAACACTACCGAGCAATGTTTTTAAAGCAAAACACAAGCCTTTCCGTACTGACACCTGTCAAAATTCGACGCTGTACATCCAGACTTGTCTGTGGCGGGGAAGCTCAGAGTACAGCAGGTTTAACACTCATAATGTCAACGCTGCCTTTCCTCTCACCTTAAAAACTCCATTTCATGTTTCTGCTGCCGCTGCGAACGTGATTTGGTGTATGATTACGAACGTCCTGAAGTATAAGTGTCAGAAACTGTGGATTCTATATTGGTGTAACCTTCATGGGGAACATGATCTGTGCCTCTGACTTCTGTGTTTTCTTCCTGCTGTTGAGAAAATACATCTGCTCAGCCTCCACAGCACCCAGGCTGTTAGAAATCTCGGATGACACAAAAAATACGTTTGCGTGTTTGCAAAGAGAAATCTTGAAATTTCACGGCTGAGATTTGAATCTTCACACAGCTCTTCAGTTCACCCTCTTATATTTAAATTGAATCACATGATATTTGAAGTGCATGTACTGAGCATGAAATATATACTGTATCACACATCTGAAGTCTGAAAGTCTAAATAATGTTAGCTGGCTGGTTTTACTTAGTGCTGTTTACTTTGTGGTGTTGCTGTATAGATGAACTACTTTTCCCAGCAGCGTTGGTGTCGCATGGATCACACTGATTAACAGATACCTGTGGCCGTCATGGAAAATCTCAGATTACAACACACAAGGATCTCACTCTTATCTTATCTCAAAGAGTTGTTTGCTGCAATATTGCAGTGTTATAAATCTCATACACAGACATGGCTCCTATTTGATGGCAAAGCATCATCCATGTGGGCAGGAATTAAAGGAGAAAAAAAACAAGCTGAAGTAGAAAAACAAGGTAATTGGAGCTGTAATAATTATGATGGTTGGAAGGTGAAATTACACACATTTGGCTCTGGAAACTACAATAATCCAGACCAGTATAGTAGTAATATTAAAATCACCCCATAAACCCAGTATGGGCTAAATTTCCAGTTTACTAGATAGACCAACTGAAACTGGTTAGGGTTAAAGAGATAAACCCAATGCAAGCAAGCACTTTTTATATTAATTTTTGTAAAAAATAAAAAAACGTGTGTAATAAATAACACTGTCTATTTAAACTGCAGATAGACAGTTTCTGCTTCAGCATATTATTATGAAGTAAATATGTGGTGTAATAAGTTACATCACAAAACAAATACAGTTAAAGCAAATCTGAGTTAAAACCCAAAAAGTTAATATTTATAATACAAACGAAGTAATAACACAAACTCAGGAACAGTTATTTGATATATTTCCAGCTAAACAAGCCATCCTCGAACACTTCTTGAAGCTTGAGAGGTAGCTACTCAGAAGGAACCTGCACATAGAAAAACAGCACACAGATTGTGCTGTCCTTTGAGCACAGTTTCTTAATTTAGTTTATTCTGTTATTTGTTATTCTCCTATCTACCCTGTATCTGTATTCTGAAACTCTACCGGTGAAGATATTCCTCTTCTCCTGGCGTTTCTCTCTCAGAACAACATGGTGCTCCCTACAATAGTGTGTTGTTGCTGTAGTTTTACTATTTAAACTGGCAATAGACAGTTTTCTGCTCCAACATATCATTATGAAGTAAATGTAGATTGTGCAATGTAATGGATACAGAACAATGACAACATCAGAATCAGAAACCCTTTAATGTCCCGCAGACGGGGAAATGTGTTTGTCCCAGCAGCAACAGAATAATACAAAACAAAAACCAATAGCAAAAATAATCAATATAATTAAACAGGGAAGAAATAGAATAGATACATGATGTAGTGCAAAATTAATAGCACATTTTTATACACAGATTTTAAATACAAATAATAAATATGGGTGTTAAGGAAATTGACCAGATAGTGCAAAAAGAGAAATGACTTTTGTACAGACATGTTGCACAGTGCAGAGTACAGGGGGAGGTCTATATGGAGCAGTGCTGGTTATACAGTCTGACAGCAGCAGGTAGGAAGGACCTGCGATACCTCTCCTTCACACACTGAGGGTGTATCATTCTGTTGCTGAGGGAGCTGCCCAGTGCTGTCAGAGTGACCTGCAGGGATAGCAGAGTTGTCAGAGAACTTTTAGAACTTTTAGAACGTAGAACAACATAGAACGTTTACACTGGTTCCCATATAAACCCCACTATCACTCCACAGTTTTGTTTGCCATCAGGCATGCGGTTGACTGGAGATCTGTTTCTATTATAGACTAAATGATTGAATAACTTCACGTTTTGTCCTGTGTTGCTGTTACTTGTGACTGCGGGGGAAATTGAAACAATCCAGTTGTCTTTGAAGAAGCGGCCCCAACAATAACACCGCTTGGAGCCGGCATGGAGCAAAGTTGTCTGCTGCCACTTAAAAATGAAGAGCGTCCTCATAGCTGCACTTTACAGTGGCTTCCCAAAAACACACAAAGATAACATTCATTTATTATTTTTTTGTTGTTACTGGGTGCATTTTAAGCAGATGGGGACTAGGCAGTAAGTACTGGGTGTTAATAATCCCAAAGCAAACTTCGACTGCACGAGAAGAACTGAGACTCAGAAGAAAAACAACATCAACAAACCCAAATTAAGGGCTGGCTTTTGTCAGAAGGGATTTTCTGAATCTCACAGGGAACATGTTTAAATTTCAGTTGTGGTTGTGGTCGCTTTGTTTGTGATTTGTTGATATTCATTCAATATTATTATTAAAAGAGGATAGTAATCATCTGTGTCTGGATGGCTGCCCGAGGCCAATCATTCTGTGTTGTACAAGACAAAAAAGAGTATTGGTTTAGCAAAGTACAAGACAGGCGAGACTGTAAATTCTCATTCCAATGATCCATGGCGTTCTCAGTTATAGGGAGTTTCATCGTGAAGCAAAGGAAAGAGCACCCTCAACCTTTCAATTACAGCCCATAATCATAACTCAGGGCCACGACAGCTCTGTCCTCCTATATTTGGCCATGGTTTCTATTTATCCTAATGTTACACTAAACAAACAACATCTCATGAGCTTATTGATGTGCCCAAACATGTAAACAGATGGACCAAATCCTATGAAACATTATATATAGCTCCCTCTCATCTTCAGTGACACTGTCACAAAGAATAGTTGCCATGCCACTTCTCAAATGTTGCCCTCAGGGGCAGACGCCTCTCTCTTTAAAGTCCTCCTTAATGTTTTTAATGCACTGTGAAACAGTAGAAAGCAACAATAACAGGAAATACTGCCAAGAGAGAGGCAGACAGAAAGAAAGACCATCTTTCAAGACCTTTCCTCGTCATCCTTTTTTTCTTTGTAATTTTGGTTTCTCTCATGTTTGACATCAAAGATGTTGAAATTGTTTTCCCCGATGTTGTGTACTCTGTAATTATTAATCTGCCTTGCAAGACGACTGCCTTTGGGGCAAAGTCAGACACAAAAGGCCCCTCTCTGGATCTCTGATGTGGAGCAACACACGAGGAAGAAAGGAATAAAGAAGAAAAAGGGAAAAGAAAAATATGTGCAACGCTGCCACCAAACTAAAAGTGTGAACTTTCAGACAATAGCTGTAAACTTTGAAAGACAGAGAAAAAGAGCGGCATAGAAGGCTGAGTAATGAAAAGCTCAAAGTGAGAGACGCAGAAAGAAAAGGTGAGGCAAGGTTTGAGAAGTGCAGTGTTGTTAAGTCGGTGCCGGGTGACGGAAGAGTGACTAGATGCAGTAATGATGTACTCATTTCTTCCAGCCTCACTCAGCTCCCTGACACTCTTCTTAACACCTTGAACTGATTAGTCACCATTCACAACACTTCAGTCTGTGGATTGTGTGGATGTGGCAGCAAAGCACTGACAGACTGTGTCGGATTCACACTGATATAAAAGTCCCCATCATATCACAATCTGATACTCTAGTCTGCAGGACATCCAGCGAAGTCTGACCGCTTGAGTAAAATCGTAACGCATAAACAGGTTTACAGACAGCAGCAAGTTAGTTGAAAATGGGCAACACTTTATTTTCATTGTCCATATTTGGCATCATGAGCAGTGCACAAACATTTATTAAAGATGTAATAAGTCATATTCGTGACACTGAAATGTCTAAAAACAACTAGACCTTTCTTATATATTTTGTTAATTTGTTCAATTTAGTTTACTCAAGTTAACCGTGCATTCCATTAAATCCATTAACCGTGCAAACATTAAGGTTGTTTAACAATGGCGACAACAACTCCCATGATTCCATGCTGCTCACGATTTGTTTAAACTTAGAGCCCCCTAGTGGCAGAAATGACATGCTGTGTTTTTACTGTACATGCTTTATAAGGCACCAGATGTTGTACGCGGCCATGAACGCATTTCAAAGCCACAGCATGGAAATTTAAGTTTAAAACATTCAAAAAATAAATAAAATCATGAACAGAATGTGAAGTTTATGTCAAAGAAGTGTAAAATGAGCATGCTAACTAGCTAGCCCCCAGTGTGGGTCCACTGCCACCTCCTGTCTGGAAACCTCCACATTCCAGTGGTCCAAAGCTTGTGCTAAAGCTTCTGGTACAGCAGACTTGATTCAGCACAGCTAATTGCACTGTTAACTGAGCTAAGTAGCTAACAGCAGCAACAGTTATCAGCAGTTAGCAGTTGCTCTGGCGACGTACTGTGTGCTATTTAGTTTATTTTAAGTTTGAAATCAGCAGGTTGCCAATTCTTACATATTACACCTTTAATGAACAGTATTTGCAAGCAATTATATGTAGACAGAGCTACTAGCAGCTAGCTGGAAGCTACAAGTACACAACATGTAAGTAAGGCAACTTTTGAGCTGCTGGCAGGTAACTGGGCATTCCTCCACTTTCGGTATAGGCTAACCTCCAAACAGTGCATCAAGCTAACGTTTTGTTATGAACTGTAATGCACTTCCTGAATTTTAGTCCCTTACATGACCTTTCACAGAAAAAGTGATTCACATAAGTTTTGGTAAAATGTGACTTAGTTACACGTTTCTGCTGGATGGGTTGAAATACGATGAGGTGACCTTGCGAGTTCACTAACAGGTTGATTTATTCCTTATCCCTAAGCACATTTGCCTGTGAGTCACCGTTTGCTTTACAGTGTCTGTTTTTTGAAAAACTGCATTATGTTGTGTTGAACATCTTATGCCTTTCACAGTCAGTCTTTAGCAATCCAAGCCAAGCAGTTTTACCTTGCTTGACTGTGCGTAGCGCTACGGAGGAGGGAGAGCTGACATGGTGGCTACACTGAGGTGCTGATAGTGAAATCCCATTAGCTGCCCTCCCACTGACGCCAAACTGACATCAATAGGAAGAGCCAGAGCAGGTGGGTGGTCTGTCACTCTCTCAGCGCTCACTGGCAGGAACAACCTGCTCGTACGCACACACAGCTGGGAGAGCGCTAACACATCGCTGCTGTTTTGCTGCGCCTGTCGCTGATAGTGTCAGTATGTTTGGAGTGGCACTGACGACAGTGGTGGCGGTGGGGGTTTTGTGTTTGTGCATTAAGCCCACAATTTAATATGATGGACAATAATACAGAGCGGAGGGGGGAAAAAAACACTTTCTAGTTCCAGCCAAGACAGAGGTAGAAGGAGACAGTTAGAAATAAAAAATAAAAAAAAGGGCCACAGAAGTGAACAAACCATTAAAGAAAAGGAGGAAAAGGGGAATGCCAGCTCCTACGTGGCCACCAATTTAAAATGGTTTCTGGTCAGGGGAAGTGGCAGGAGTGGATGCCCAAATTAGAGAGGTCCCGGTCGGATCTTAGGAAACCCTGTTATCCTCAGCATGCCGGCATTCCAGGGAGCGAGGAGCATGGGAGCAGGAGCCACCCGGACAATGTTTGGTTCAGACGAGATGGGAGGGCCCCGCTTCGTGGCGGATTTTCCGAACCTCCGAAACCACAAGGCACTTGGGAAGACAGGGGCCAGGAGTCTATCGATCACAGCCGGGGCTGTTTGCTGTTTGCCGTCAAACACGCTGCCAGGGAGGTCCCCATCAACAGTCGAACGTAATTGTCTCTCGTGGAGATGGATATGCTCCTCGCCTTCATAAATGTTTTTTGATCTCCTTTTAAACAGATTCCAAATGAGATGCTGCAGGGCTCGGATTGTTTTCCTTGGAGGAGTGCATGCTTTTGAATAACGGCGACAGATGGAGTAGTGCAATAAATTCAACAGGCATTGTGGAGATCTTGTCATTACCAGTGTCTCCTGCACTATATTATGGTATCACTATAAATTGTTCCGCATAGTATTAAAACTCCACTTTCATTTTAACCACTGTGAAGTAATGAAAGAGCATCGATGCTTCTTTGTGAGACAAAGTTACAGAGATATGAATGCACTGCGTATCATCGCGAGTAAGTGGGAGTGAAACGCATGTGGTCGAGAGTAAAGCGCATGAACATATGGAATTACATTCCTGATACAACATATATTTATTTGAGCATTTGTGGAGAGAGATTCATCCAGAGTGAGCTCATCCAGATGGTATGACATTCAAACCAAAGCCAGATCAGAGGAACTTAAGGAGAGAGAGAGAGAGGACTAAAAAGGCAGACAGCTACAGCGCAGATATAAAAGAAGAAAAGCGGAAAAGTAACACAAAAATTATATATTCATCGCCATCAAAACAGGCTTTTGCTTCCACCCCGTGAGACTACAGACTACCACTGTCAGCTCTGCAAGGCTTTCGCTTCAAGGCCCACGTGTATGTATGCACGCATACATTAGCCAAATGACAATCACAACTATAAACAGCGAGGAGAACAAAAAGCCACAACAACCGCCTCTCATTGTACGCCTGACAGCGAAGGTCAGAGGAGTCAAGATGAAAAATGACGCAAGCATAAAGCGACGAGACAGCTCGCCACAGATATTATATATCAGATGAAGAGCCGAGGAGAGAAAACAACTCCCCTTGTAATGAACCAAATCTTCTCCCTCTTGTTTACAGCTGAAGGGCCTTGATGTACCAGTGGACGGGGATGAGGGCTGGTAATGGCGGAGAGCGGGGCGAGGCGGCGGCGGCGGCGGCGGCAGGCGGTTTGGGAGGGTGGGTGCAGCGAAGGGGGCTTATGTTATCTGTTAGGCTTTGCCTGTCCAGTGCATTACGAGTCCTGCATCGCTCATTTCATGGCAAGTGTACTGGAACAGATTATCACCGGCTGGAGAGAGAGAGAGCGGGAGAAAGGGGGGGTTAGGGGTGGCCGGGCCTGGTTTTGTAGTCAGAAGATGAGCAGCAGAGTGAGCAGCCTCCAAATCCCTGATTATGCACACCCGTACAATTGCTTCACATTATCCACCGATTTATTTACTTTATTTATTTACTCTGGCATTCAGCAGGTTTCTCTCTCGCCGTCGTCCACGGAGCGAAAATCATTTCTCTGGCTGTGCTGCTCGACAGAAAAAAAAAAGTTTTCTCTGTCTGAATAAGCAATCTAACTTTTCCACACGGCTGAGACTGATTCATTTGTTCTGATTCTAGAGGGGCACCATTAACAGATCTTCACACTGCTGTATTGTCACTCTGACCACATCACCTGTAATTTATTTCCACCAAGACAATCCCCGAGATGGTAAATTCCGCCGAGGGGCCTCACCTCAAAGTGCCGGAGAACACAGCATTGTGTTGTGTGTTGTATGTTTTGAGGCTTGAAGGTTTACGATGGCAGAAGCCACATGGGCCGCTCAGGAGGAAGCCATTTTGTGGCTTTCCTCTGCATCTGTTGATCCCCGTGGATACTTCCTGCCTCTTGTGTTTCTGTGAAAGATGAGATGACAGCGGACCACCGGGTGAGGTCGGGATGCCTTTGCACCGGGGGAGGCAACAACTGGAGTCATCTGGTGGCCTAAACTTGGCCAAAGGCCCCGGAGAGGTAATACAGTTGTTCGGGAGGGCACGGGCGGGGATGACCTCTCACTCTGCGCTTGTTCTCGTTTAGTGTCGACGGCTGTCCCGTATCTCAGATGACATGTCTCCTTCAGTTCCGTGGCACAAAGGATATATCCACCGCTCATGTACACCACGGCAACTTAGCAAGGATTAGAATATAAGCAGCAAAATCTAGTATTCTCCGTGGCAATGACATGAGGTTCTTTTTCTTATTGTTTGGGTCAATACTCAACACGTCCTCTGTGTGCTCTGATCAAACATTAGAAAATGGAGACGCAACTGTGATCATTTATCCCAATGACAGCCTATTTTACCGCCGTGTCTCTATATAATATGTTTAGCTAAACTGTTTTCCCTCCTCTACTGACAAATTAACTTCTCATTAGAGAATCTTTAGTCAGTTGAAGGAACAAAGGAGCGAGTTTTTCCTTTGCCGGGATGACAGGTAAATCTCTTTTTTCATGGCTTCAGCATGAACAAATGCAACAATGTTGTATGTAAAGACGGTGTGCGTTGAAGATGTCCTCCCAAAAATGATTTCATATGCTGTATTATAGTTTATAAAATGTGGTCCAGAAGATACAAATGTAACTCAAGGTACTTTTTTATCTATGTTTCGATCCAATCCAATCGACTGGCATCGTGGACAGTCAGGGAAGATTCAAAAGGATCATTATCAGCTAAAATGAAGGTGATCCTGTCTTTATTGTACTCAACTGTGTTTCGTCCACCACAGCCTGCTAATGCTACAGCGCTACTCTCTTCGGGTCATATAGTGCATTATTTTAGTGAATATCCAAGTGAGAAATGGTGGTGTGTGACTGTTAGAACAATGATTTGGGCGTCCTGGTGATTGCCTCAGAGTTCTGACAGTGAGATTAACTCAACTCTTATCATTAGCAAAGAGCAGCTTACAAAGCGCTCATGCAGGCTCGAAGCCTCCGTCACCGAGCATCACTTTCACCAGTTAAAATGACAAACGGCAGCAGTGGCAGGTCGAACCAGCTGTCGCCAATTAACGCTCATTCCCCGAGTAACTTGATAACGGGGCCCAAATTAAACGTGTCCGTTGTCTGGTTAAAGTGCTCTGTGCAAGCCGCTGTGCTCTGTCAGAGGTTGTTTACGAGGTAGGAACATCCAGTCGCACACCGCCGTTCAATTGTGAGTGTTTTCTGCAGTTCATTAACAGGGTGATGCGGTAACCCCGAGCGCCAGACTTTTCACAAAACACACCCTTTCTCAAAACACGTCATGTTGTTTGCTGTGTTTTCCTGTCTCTTGCAGAAACTTAAAGGGATATTCCGGTGTAAATTTAATGCCTGAGCATTATTTGTGGCTTTTTGATGGCAGTTTCTTGTTGGAGGTGTATACTGCAATGTATTATTATTTTTCTGAGGTTGCTAAAACTACGTAAGCTTGACGTCTGCAAACTTGATCTCTCGAGGAGGGGGGTCTTACTCAGTGTCACGCTGTGTTTGACCATGGATTAAATTAACACCGGAATATCCCTTTAATATTTTTGTACCAGAACCAGTTTTTGAGTCAAGGAGCAGATGAAAATTACGGCATGTCACATTAATGCCTGCCTCGCCTGTTATTTCAACATGTAAGTTATATATTTAATCAACAGTTAGGGAGATATCAGATCCTCAATAGTAAAGCGCCTGGGTTGGAATAACAGAGAGCTGGACTTAGACACCCACAATCATGTAAAGGCCAGCCAAAAGAAATACACTTTTGAAATGAACCATGTAGGCTTGTGGTGTTGGTGTGGTCCTCCAGTGTCAACGTATGTCTGCTGTGTTAGCCTCTTTGAAGGCGCCATGTGGCCTTCCTCTCGCTAACTACATTTGATTTTCAAATAATTTCACAAATGTTCAGTAAAGCCCTTAGGAGATTGTTGATTTCAGTGAATCTTATCAAATTCAGTGGACATCTGATAGTGTCCTTCCAGCTATGAATTTGCAGCTCGCTGTAGGTTTAGGCTGTGCTGCTGTCAGCGGGCAGGGCTGCGGCAAAACATCCACAGAAAACAAAATGCAGTGTTTGTAATCGCGTCCTCATCAGAAGAACACAGCGATGGTTTGATCCTGTCCGCTCCAGCCACAGTCACTAATGGCCTGCTTGATGAAACGTGGATCATGAGGTGAACGGATGTTTCACTGGAAGCTGACAAGAAGAATTATTATCCTCTACCGCTTTTTTATTGTCTGGCGAGACAGTAATGTTTCAATGCGTATAGCATTAGCACAGCAACGGCCCGTCTTCAACATACGTGTTCTCTATAAACACCTTTTACAAATTGATGATGATCCACGCACAGCTTCTCTTTTAGCCTGCGGTAAATCACAGGGTTTAAGCACAAATGTACTCCAGTGTGTCCGGATGTAGAATATAGCCAAACTTGGCAATGTATGGAAATGGATTACATTGTATAGTCCCATAAATTGCCCCACATTTCCTCGCCGTTTAGCTCTGGTTTGGTGGTTTGGTCCTGGTTCGACGCTGCTGCGGGGCTGTGTGTAGATCATCAGTGGGCCCGAAAAGGAACAACACAACTTGACACTACAGGAGGTCGTTTGATTCAGCGCTGCGATGAAAATATGCTTTAACAGAGCTTTAAAATCTCTTTACACATGTGTTTAAATGCCTCGTAGTGTTGTAAGTGAAGCTCGCCTCCGTAGGCTAGCGTCAGCCATTGTCATCTCCGTCTGTCCCTTTTGTGTGAGCACCCACCGCAGGGGTGTGCCAGTAAGACGGCTCTCCTCTTTCTTCTCCCCTTTCCCCCTGATCTGGCCAGAAGACAAAGCATTCAAAGAAGAAGAAAGGTTCTTATCTGAGGCGGGGAAAAGGTTTTAACCCGAGCAGCCGGAGCAAAGAAACCGAGAGGTTGTTTGGCTTCTTCCCTCTCTCTCTCTCTCTCTCTCTCTCTCTCTCTCTCTCTCTCCCTCCTTTAGTGTTCCTGAGGGGAACGCGCAGTGGGCCACATATTTGTGTTGCTGTGTGCCCACTTTATACTGCGCTCCCCTGCCGAGCGAGGCTACGCAGCATGGAGTGAAAGGCCATGCTGGAATGCCTATAATGCACTGTGGAAACTGTGACTGCTTTTGATTTAAATGGTTTCAGATGCGCCTTTTGGAGGTGCACAGTGAGAAACAGCTGGTTGCTGTGGCTATTGATATGCACAAAAAGAGTGTTGAGGCTGTTAAAGTAGCCCCGTAGGCTGGATTCAGGCAGGATCTTGCCAAAACATGGCTCTTATCCTTATGTATCATGTTTTGTTATGTAGATGGATGTTTTTAGTAGATTATGGTGATACTGATTTGCAGGAGTCCTTTCATGAGCGCTACTACCCAACACCCTGAACTGATACATATTATACTGTCAAATTGCTATATGAAAATTACAGTTAAGCTTTGAACTGCAACAATGAGCACCAGCCTATCTGCAGCTGAATTCCTTTCAAGAAATGTCTTTGAAAAATCTTCTAAAAGACTGTAGATTGCTTTTGATTAAATGGGTTTTTAGTAGATATCCCAGAGGGAACAAAAAGAAAAAAAATCACGTATTGGCGACTCTGAAACGCATCCTAGCAGGATTCTATAGTCCCGATGCACTTGAAGGCACAGTTTGAAGACAAGAAAAAAGTTTGTCACCGAGTTTGAACCTTCTTGACGAGCACATATAAGAAGAAAGAGCGGCTGCAAAGTTTTTTGTCTTCTGGGGGATTTAGGATTCAGTCGGCGGTGAGCTCCAGCGAAGTTCAATTTCTTTCCGGGTCCTTTGGCTTTGTCCGTGGTTGGACTGACCCGATGTGATCTCTCCGACTCGCCTCTGTAACCAGGGGATTTAGAGGCAAAAAAGCATGTTGCCACGACAGAGAGAACAGTCCACCGGGACACAGTCCTACCCGATCACCTTTGGTTGCTGTCCGTCACACGCTGCCCAGCTCAGCCGACAGAGCTCTGACTCGACTGTGAGGCTGGGCTTATAATCACCCACGGCACCGAGCGTCTTCTGAGATGTTCTTTAATGTTCGTATGGCATCTTAACACAAAGAAGAGATAGAACACTGTGAAGCTATATTCGTCTGCAGATGAAAGACTGTATGTATGAGTGCTTACTTTCAAGGACAAACAAAACACATTTGTTGTCCGTGCTTTCAGTAATTTGAACCCACTGTACTGTACGTCTGCAGATATGCAGGCAGCTCTAAAAGTTATTACACATGGAAATGATTTGAAGATACATCTGTTTAGTTTTGAAATCAGTTGTGGTTTGAAATGCATGCTGGGTTGAGAAACCAGCTGCTGAATAGTGAATAACCAAAAAACTGATAATCAGACTGAGTTGCCGTATCCCTCCTCTTCATTTATTCAGCCCGGCATCATGTTTCTGTCAGTCAGTTTCTGTCTGGCAGGGGGTGGTGTGTTGTTTCGCCCTCACTCATCAGCAGCGAGTTGGTCCCAAAAAATCCTGCAAACATCGTTTTCAGCCATAAACGGGGACAACACCAGGCCTACTTGAATTGCAGAACAATGCTGAGATGTTAGTAGAGATGTGAAGGTCTGGAATCGTCTCCTAAAGCTGGAGTGCAGCCCAGTCGCCAGGATAAAATGTTTCCTTAAAGCCACTGATTCAGCCCCATTTGCTCGTGTTGTAGGCCTACATACCATAGTGACGTTTTTACAGGCTTGTAGTTGTCGTATCACATTCATATTAAACGTTTATGACCTGACAATCATATCAGGAGGGAAAGGAGTTACAGACGAGAAGGCTGCCAAGAAAGTGACCACAGGTTAAGACTGTGTTTCAACCTTTGTAGGTGATTTGGTTTGAATTTTCCAGGACGATATTCAGCCATGTTTGTGGTAATAAGAAACAGACGTCCAGTCGTGTTTGTGGGGATGAAAACCAGTCAAAAAACGTGATCGTTTCCCATCTGTGGCTAAACACAACCTGATCATACGAACAGCATTGTGGCAATATGAAATAGAAAATTTAACCTAAAGAATTTACCAACATTTATTCAGGCGACTGTGTTGATGGAGTAATCGCGAAGGAGAGGGAAATGTTTTCTTGTAAAATGTGAACATATGAACATGCTTCCAGAGTCGCAGACTGAACAACAGTCCTGTAGGCTTTGTTTTTCCTTTTTAGTCTCCTCAGAATCATTTCAAACTGTTTCCCCTTCTTTGTCGTCTGGCACACAAAAGTAATTGACTTCATGAGGAGGAACTATTGTTATGTTCCAAACGCTGTGAGAGAGCGTCGGTGCTAAGCGCACATATACCCACAGACACAAACACACAAACACAAACGTCCCTTGCCTCTACCTGCAGACAGTGTGGAGAAGAGATAAGGCTGCATCAAATGCACAACGCAGTATTGATTTCCATGCCAACCAATCTCACCCAATCAAAAAAGGTCACGCTGTGTAGAAATCAAAAAGAGGCCTCTTTGTTTCAGAATTGCATGCTGGGTAGCCTTCAGGCAGACAGATTCAGCGAGTGAGACAGTTTGAAGCGTAACGTTTTTCATCTGTGGCTAACCACCTCGTGCAGCAGGCAAAATTGGAAAACAATATTGATATCTGACCAAAGTAATGGCTCAGATACCGGAGTGAGAAAAGGCAATTTTTTTGTTTCCTTCCCTTTCAGAAAAGTAGTCTGGGCTTGCTCTCATGCATGGCGAAAGTACACCCATTACACGCCGGTGTTGGTGTGAATCTAATTTTGTCAGCCCCATGCCACGCCGTCCAAACTCAATCTGTAGCCTTTGTCCGTCTCCGCGGCTCAGTGAGACATGATAAACAAGGAAACAATTCAAATCTAGGGGGCTGGTGGGCGGATTTCACAGCCTTCCTATGGCTCGGAGTGATGACGGTCAAGATGGGGGCTTTGGAAGGCGTTTTTGATGTGTTTGTGTTGTTCCGTGCTGGGTCGGGGTCACCCCTACATGCATTAATGAGCTGATGCGGCGTTTGATGTTGGCCTTCAAATCTCCTTTGGTGCTCTGGCCCCTGTGCCCACCCCTCCTATCCTGCTTTTCTTTTTCACACAAACACACTCTTTGCACACACCGTCAACATCACACGCGCACGCTCACTCATTTACATCGGCAGTAGGAGGCGGGCCGCCTCGCTCTCCCGCAGCACTCTGCTGATGATGAAATGAGGAAGAATGCTCACGTATGTTTGTTTCTTATGTTTGCATGAAAGGTGGAGGCGGGGGGGGGCAGAATATGAAACTAGTATGTGCGCTCGCATGTATGTCGACAGTGAGAACTGTGAATGAGATGTCATGAAACTTCCTCCTGATCTTCTCCTCTATATTCTGCACATGATTATTTCCTCATTTTTTTCTGTGTTTTTTTCCCGGTCTTTCGCCAAGTCCCCCGAAAGAAAAAACCCTGGGTTTTTGTTCAGGCAGCCAGCGCGGCCTTCCAAATGCACAATTGCTTTCCTCTGTGAGCTCTCCTGTTTCCCGGTATGCTAATTTCCTGTGATGATCAGAGGGACACAGGGATAAAAGTGCTGCGCTTTAAGCACTTTGTAGTTTTTATATTGTTGCCATAGTAACATGAAACTGGAGGCCAAATCAATGTGGCTTCTCTCATTTGCATGGAGAAATAGAAACCTTAAACAGAAACAGAAGGGGAGAGGGGAGAGGGAAAACAAATGCCGTCCCACACTGCAGAGCATCACCCTTCCTTCAGCACAAGCTAGTTTAACAAGAAGGACCTCGATTTATGCGTGGCAAACACTTCCCCTACAACGGGCCAATTGCTTATTAAAGTGCACTTGCAGGAAAACAGACACAACCCAACTCTTTCTACTATCCAGGCGCTTTTAGCTGGTCTCCACAACACCCCATGTAGCTCCCATTCTGCACCGTTCACTTGATATGCACCCTGCATGCTGCTCACTCCACTTTGAAGTTGTTCACAGGGCTACGGAGCTATGATTATCCTGGCCCTCGCAAACCCTCCACTCCGGCTCTGAACTGTGTGCTGCCGACTGCAGGAGCTGCGGAGCTACAGCTCCTCCAACCAACCAACCGCAGCCCCGATCCCATTCTGATTCAGCCTCTGAATGCCTAATTAGTTGTTAATTAGCCCAGCTCCTCCGTACAACCGCTCGCTCTATCTTGTCGTTTATCAAGTTCCCAGACTGGGCAGCTGTTAATGAATGGTGTAATTTATTCAGCCCAATCTGTTTGTCCTCAGAATGCAGCACTGAGCGTGTGCACACGCATGGAGTGATTAGGAAACATCTTACTGCGCTATTAGAGTGGCACACTCAAAGTGTCTGCAGGTAGTGCAGACATACCCCTCTTTTCTCTGGGTATTAACACCAAACCCCTCAGCCTAATTACCATTCATACAGACAGATTGGAGGTGGCACCAAATACACACCTTCTGTCAGCAGTCTCCTCCCATTCATCTATCACTACACCCGGCAGACTCCGGGGGATGTTACTTACACAAAACAGTTCGACTACACCCGCACCGGCTTTATAATTCATCACGCAACAGTTGAGGTTAGTGACAGAAGGAGGTTGATGTCAGATCAGCGTTCGAACGAGCTCCCACCCAGGAAGAGAGCGGGAGGGAGGTGATAGATATGAAAAGAGGACGCGAGATCAGGAGGTTCTGGGTGGTATTTGTTGCAGAACTCCGCTGGATCTCATTATCTCCATGCATGGTCAAGAAGTCAGGCTTTCTGTTGGTCCTGGCATCCGATATGAAAGGAGAAGCAAGAAACTCATTCAAATTCACAATCCATGGGATAATCTTGTAGATATTAAAAAAATGAATGCAGGGATCACACACTGTGTATCCCCCTTCAGGTTACAGCCGGGGGTTAAGTCAGTTCAAAGAGGAAAACTAAAGCAGGTTTGGCTGCATCCCAAAGAAACGCGGTGTTCGTACGGCCGGCATGTAATTACCTCCCAACAGCCCTCTGATTCCACTTAGCACTGGGCTTAATCTTTACAGGCCTTCATAATGCATGGCAGCCATTAGTCACTTCACATAAGTTGTTTGTCATCTTGCAGCAACAGGGAACAGCGTTCAAGAAGAGGAGACACGGGGCTGGAATTCTTGCCGCAGCAACAGAATTTCAGTAATCTCAAGAGGGAATCTCCGGGAATTTTGTAGAGACGCAGTCAAAAATTTGCGGCGAAAAGGGAAAAGGGAATGGAATTCAGAGATGAAAGCCAGCTCCCCTTGCCATACTTCACACAAGGGGCCAAATTACGGATGACGTCGTCATTGTTTTCTGCGGCCAAACAGATTAGCCTTAAATGAGGCCCTGGCGCGCTGACTGTGGAATCCACTCATCAGGCCCAAGTCCACGTGGTAGCCTGGTGTGATATCTCTCAGGCAGGAGCCGAGTAAACACGGAGTAAACACTGACATCATCTATGGGAACCGATCGTGTGTGACATCATAGGGAAATGTTCAAGGGGAGAGCTCAGTTTCAGGGTGGAAACGTTTAACCTTAAAGGGAAGTTTAGAATTCAAAGATACCGAATAATGACTCAAGACTCGGTCATTCATTGGCATTTTGATTAAGTTGATAGGAATTTTGCTGGCAAAAACAAACAAACAGAAACCTCAGGACATGACACAACTACACTAAGACATTAAACAAGCCGTACAAACATGCAGCGGCTGTTGTTACAATAAAACCACAATGCATAAGAGAATGATAAATAAACAAACGAAATAAAGCAAGTTCTCGTGTCATTTTGTCATATTCAATAGTAACCTATAGTGTGTACACTCAACACAAAAACATTCCAAAAAGTACACACAGATGGAACCATGTCACTGTAGGGCGGCTGTCACAGATTCCAGAGGTTTTGAAAGATGAATTGAAAAAAAAATTCAATAGAAAGAAAGTTGATTCCAAATTTCTTAAAATCTTAAATTCTTAAAGTCCTCCTCCACTCCAAGATGTTTGTGATGTGATGTATGTGATACATGTTCTGATTGGATAAAGTGGACAGGGATACCAGAATGTTTCTATAGTGCGAAAGCTAAGACCGAGCTAAATAACTTATTAACATAAGTGTTCTTTAGATATTATAAGAAAATAATGCTTACGGCAGCTTTAAATCAGATTTGAGGATGAATAAATACAAGCAGGATTTTATCGCCTCACAGAGTTCACCAGTGTGCACCTCACACTGGATGTAACGTGGAGGTCAAGTGAGCATACTGTATACTAAGACTGGACTTTTTAATGGCGAGGCAGAGATTGTGTCTCCACGTCCAGCAGTTGAATTTGAAAAGCAAAAAATATTTTCGTATTTATCAATTCTGTAAAAAAATGTAGGGAGAAAGAGTAGATTAAATCTGTTTATCTGTTTGATTGAGCTGTTTTGTGGTAAAGACGTGTCAGAAACAAAATATTGTGGTAAAACATGTTTACCTTCACAGCTACAGGCACAAGAGGCTGACTAACTAAGCGAGCTTATTAGCCAGGGAGGATGCCATAACATTTTACAGTTCCATTCTGATGTAGAGAAGGCAGACCTATCTACAGCCAGTATTTCCAGAACTCTGCAACTCACACAAAACAATCCAGAGCGATAAATATCACTACAGGTAAGAGGAAGACTATGTCTTCTTGCTATGGGGCTGAACAGTCTTTTAAAAAGTAATTCCATTTATTCAATTCCAATCACAACGCAGTTCTTATTTTCATAGTTTGGGTCCTCATTTCTATCTTTATTGAAAACATTGTGCTCATAAAGTTAATTCTGGGAATTCTGAGAATTGCTAAAAACAAGTCGGCAAGTTGAGAAACACAAGCAGTCAAACCAGAGGACAAAATAAAGGTAAAGGTCAAACTATTCATCCACTTTAGAGCTCCACTTCCTGGTTTGACCTACTGTTCTTATCTCAGTTATGCACAATGGAGGGATTTCTATCAATCCCCTTAAGTTTTGCCTCTGATTAACAATTAACATTATGATGTATTTTTTTTTCCCTTGAACAAGATGTGAAACACGGAAGTTGGCGAACCAGCCTGGAGATGCTTTGGTGTCTCTTTAAAACACAAACAAAAGCAGGAGCACTCACAGTCCACAGCAGAGTGGAACAGTTTTAGAATATGCACATCATCTTGCGGGTGGTGCTTAGAGTATTTTAGAGTGAGTCCTTCAAATATGAAGCTTCAATCATGTTTAATCTTGATTCAATTGTGAATTGGCCCCGAGCTTAAGAGAATTTCAGAATGTTTTGTCATTATCGTCCAACCCCAGTGTATGTCAAGAGCAAAACTAAGTAAAAATAAAACCAAAGTTGTAAAAAAAATAACATAATTATCCTTTAAATCAAGCATACCAAGAAGGCGAAGGGTTGCTGCAGGTGTCTTCATACAAGGGAACAAAGCAGGTGTGAGCAGTGACACACATTCCCTCCTCGGTTACAGCTTAATTGACGCTGCGCCCCTGGACACTGACCAGGTGTTGCCTTCATGCCGTTCACATACCTGTCTCCTCTCAGCCACCTGACTGAGGAGAATGAAAGCCCTGATTAATTTAGGCTGTAGCTTCCCTTTTAAAACCAGTCCGCCGCTCGCTTTGATCTGTTTGCACTGCATTTGATCTTTAGTGAGGCTGTTAACAGCACCACAGAATTAGACCGTTGGCCCCAGACGAAGTCCGTCCTAATTACCATCCCCTCTACTTAACAAAAGGCCCGGGGCCTCAGGCCTAACCAGTCCACCTTCTTCAACAGACACACACACACAGACACACACACCTTAACATTAACAGCAAGGCAAGACTATGGCTGCATGAAAAACACATCTGATGCTGCATCCGTCCCCCGCGCTGCATCTTGCAAAAAATAATTTGTTCTTTGACTTGATATTTGTATGATTGCTTATAATTTAGCGGCGAAAATCCCAATTCGATCAATTAATTTTGATAACTGAGATTTACACAGAAACAAGAAGTGTGATTTGGTATGTAATAAAGTGCCTACATGCTCTGTTTCAGCTGAGAAGTGGATTTTTTCATGGTTTTTAAGCAATTATATAATTCAAGGGCTGTTTCTTCCATTGCTGAGATAATCTATAATTCATGTGAATGCATGTATACAACATCATACTACGACTCCATTGAAATGTAAATTCTCTCTGGGCTGTCCATAATGAAGCCATTTGGGAATTTCTATATTAGAAATCTTAGCATTTCACCCAGAGGTCTAATTGTATTTCTTCATAGGCAGACGCAAACAGAGAGATAATGCGCTGTGTTATTTAGATATAACCTTATCTGAGAAATGAAACCCAATTATGTGCCAATAACTGTGGAATGAAATCAGCTTTTTTATCTACTCACACACACACACACACACACACACCTTTGCCTTGAAATGAGAAGATATGAGCTCTCACCTTTCCAACACTGTGCCTATCAAATTTCCTCCTCAAGATTGAAACTATTGTTTATGCTAAAGAATAAGAGTTACGTTGTCAGTTTAAAATAGCTGCTGCTCTCGGTCCAGCTATAATAAGCAGTCGTGGCCCTCTTAGTTGAAACCTACACGTGTGAATCATGAATCTTGCTCACAGATCACAGGCCCGCTCTGAAGGCCCTTTACATCTAATCTGATTTTCTTTTTTAAACAAGGCCTTTGATGACTCTGCAAAGTGAAGTTCCCACAAAACATCATGCGGGCAGTTGAAAAGGAGTAGCACAGTCACACGGTCAGGCCCACATTGTCTGTTCAACACCAATCCCCCCACGTTCCTGCGTACCGCTCACAACCTGCAGAGACAGGAAAGACTGGTGGAGCTGCTAGTGACAGTACAAACCGACAAAAATGAACCTAAAGTGAACTTTAATATAAATTATGGAGTGGATTTTGGAATAAACAGAATGAATTAGCCTAGTTTTCCAAAAAAAAAAGAGCTGCAACAGACATGTGAGGTCTGCTCTCATTACCTTACTGTAAACAGTGTTCCCCTGCCCCGGCACGCACATACGTGGGAAAACGAGGTGACTGACATCATAAAAGAACAAGATGGGGTGCATTTTAAATTGAAAAATAGATAATGGAGAACTTTTGCACAAAATACGACAACATTCATTTCAACTTTCTACCCTGAGATCCGAGAGTGTACACCAGCTCTTCAGCTCTGCCAGGGAGGTTATGCGTTCACCCCTGTCCATGTGTGTGTGTGTGTGCTTGGTTGGTGCGTTAGTTTGCACGATTACACAATCACTATTGAGCGACCCCATTAACTTTAGGTGCGGATCCGGATAAAGGGACAGATCCAGGAGTTTTTTTCTTCTCTTCTTTTACATCGTGAGATTGTGAGGGAGTTGTTAATTTCTTAGGGCATAACGCATGGATCTGGATTAAAAAAAAATGTAGTATTCAGGTTCCTGGTATCTATTGGTGAGTACAGTTTGATGTGCATCCTGGATCTGGTGAGCTTAAAATTGTCAACACAGCTTCATATCCAAATGACTGAATAGGTCAAACGCCAGTGACAAAACGACATGTGAGTGTGTCAGCACACCTGCAACAGGTGTACTGGACTTTTGTTGTACCACCACAGTTTGGTTTAGGGAAGAAAAAACTACTTTGGTTTAGGAACACATTGTGGTTTGGGTTGAAACTACCTACGTTACGTCGGTAACTTGCGTGACGTGAGATTGACTTCACGTTAGTAAGAACTCACCACTGGCTTATGGTGTCATTCTGGACTCAAACAGCGATCTGTTGAGTGAAAGTTCTGTTATGATTTAATCAGACCATCCATGACTGATCTACTCCCTATATGGATCTTTATTCTACTTCTCCTAACTTCCTTCTTTGCAGCCATAATGATTGCTGCAACAGGAAGCTGCTTTCATGATCGACCTATATGGTTGTTTTCTAATGACAACGGGCTGAAATGACGGTACAGGTGGTTCAAAATTCTTTTGAGCCATTAGATTAAGCTTGATTGACTGAAGGAGACAGTTGGGCCTTGGCAGAGGTACGCTGAGCGCCATTCTAGCTGACATTTTAAAGCTGCTCTTTAGCTTTATATTAACAATGGATGTAATGACTGTATATAAGACTGTTTACAATGTAAAATGTATATCGCAGATAGTGACAAACCAACAGAGGATTATCACCCAGCTCTGCAGTTCCCCTCAGATCACGGAGCATTTGCACATCTTTAAGCTCATTGTCTTGGTTTCAGTGCACCACAAGCGCACTCCTTGTCTCAGTGTGATCACTCTCAACAGCCTTGTCTAGAAGAATGGCAGACACACAGAGTTAATCAAGGTTGTGTTTACAGGATGTTTCACTGCCCCCAAGAGGTCAAAAAAATGTGAATCAGTGCAGCTTAAAAGCTAATGCAGTATTCACCTGCTTAGAGGAGAACTTATATCATGAGCTACACAGCATTTAAATACGGCTTCAACACAGCTTTTCAGATTCCAAGGGTCAACTTCAAGGGTCAGCTGATAGAGTAATAACATTTTGGAGCCTAGATATCAGTGCAATAATGTACTATGTATATGTTTAAGGTAGCTCTGTACTATGGTTTCACATTGACACCTGCTGAAGCACTAAAACTGTGTAGACGTACCTGTTTATTTCCTCCTTTTGATTTTCAGTCATACTCGGTAATGTTCCTTGCTGAAGGAACACTGCTGCACAGGTGTGAAGGGCAGACTGAGTGTTGCACACAATGTTCCCGTCAGTTCTGCCTGTGTTTTCTGTTGCTGGAGTCGAATGTGCCTTTGAGCTCTTTGTGCGGGGAGCGTGGAATGTACACTATGGGCATATGGATATGATAGATATGCACACTGTGAACAATGAGCGCGTGCACAGACTCACACCCAGACACACGCTAAGGGTTAGCGCTTTGGAATGCAGAAGGTGGAGGTTTATACACCTGACGATGAAAGACTTATTTGATTAAGGCTTTTAAAGCTCAGAGACAAGAGTTGATGTTAATGGATGGTGGTGATGGAAAAATCCTTTGTTTTGTTTTGGTTTTTTTCTGTCTCACTCATGACAACAGTTTACACAGTGACTTCAGATCTGAGAGCGGGGTCCAACAGGGCAAAGACGTGTAGGGTCAGACAATAAGGCAGTGTGTTTGAGGTGAGGGTTATTAAGATGTGCTCACTGCAGTAAAGCATGCCTCAGGCACCAGCAGCATACTTGTTCCTACATGACATCATAAGACGTCGCCACGATGCTCCGAGTATTTATCAAGCAATCACAATGTGTGGCAAGCAGAGATGGAATGTAACTCAGGCACTGTGCTACTTGAAGTACTTGTACTTCACTTGAAGTGCACTACTTTATTCTTCCCTACATCTGAGGGAAATACTGTGCTTTTTAGCCCACTACATTAATGAGTTATGTGATAACTCCAGTTACATGTTAAATCACAGATTACATCCTGCTTTTGAGCCATAGCAGCGCATTGTTATTTATGTTTGTATGTATTTTATCTACAAAAAAACAAACAAAAAAACACTGATCCTGATAATCAGACAGATGCTGAACATCAAATCAGATAATCCAACAGGCCGATAATCCAATAATCAAATCACAGCATACAGTATATAAAGTGTGTAAATATATCCATTAATAAGTCGTCACGTTACATTTACAGTCCTTTACAGTGCATTTATTGCAACAACTTTACTTCTGCTACTTAAGAACATTTGATATCAGATTTATTCAAGTGCTATTCATTGGGGTAACTTTTACTTTCACTGCAGTAGTATTTCAGCATTATATCTTAAACTGAAGCCGGCCTGTTCTCACTCTCAGCCTTTCAAACAAAGCAGCCTGGTCAGTGGCACATTAACACATTAAAGTTCGATGCTGTAGTTACACCTTTAGTGTGAAGTTTTGAAGCAGCCCTCTGGAGGAGCTGTATGAAAAGTCCAACAGGGGGTGAGAGGGACGGTCAGACTTCTGGAGCCCAGAGTTTGTGTCTTCATGGAGTCAGGATTGATTTGTTAAGCGTAAAGTAAGCACATTTACATACATTGATGGTGTCACATCACAAGTTTGAAGCTCATGGCAACTGACCAAGCTGCTGTATTTGACAAGCTAGGACCGAGAACATGTTGTAATGTAATAAGCTTTATTTTGAAAGTCTCACGGGACGCTGTACATGTATTCCTGCCATCCCGACCGTGGAGTCCTTCACGTGCAGAACAGATGCTGGAGGGGTGAACGCTGAAGCTTCAGGCCGCTGACCGAGCTGCAGTACCCTGAGAGTCAGGAGCCAGAACGTGTATGACTGCTCATGAAAAGCCAACATGAAATATTTGACTGAAGCCAAAAAGTAAGTAGTTAAAACCCTTTTTGAGTTGACTGATACTCATCTTTCAGAAGTTCTTCTTTGTGTTCATACCTGACCCCCCCACCTGGTCCCTGTGTATGAAGAGCATGTTCCTGTCTTGATTAACAGCCTTGTCTGCGAGCCCTCGAGGAGCTCTCTGCACTTTCAACTCCTCATCATCCACATGTGACATCACCGGCACTCTTGCATACCTTTGTTGCGTTTTCCCCTGCACTTTAATTCACAGCCACAAAAGATAAGAGGAGCCCACAGCATACCAGCCAGCGAGAAGAAGAGCGCCGAAGAAAGAGCGACGCGGAGGCAAAATAAACAGATTTCAAAGCACTTTTTATATCAGGACATCAAACGTCCCATGCGATGAAACAACATGCCGCAGCCTGTTTTAATTGACACATTGACAACCTCAAACTTATGATAAGAAGAGGGGAGTGGGGGCAAGAAGGATGGAAGGAAGGAGGGAGGGGGGAGGCTTAGGAATGAAAGAGAGATCAGCCTAAACCAACAACAATAATGGAATGATAGAGGGGCTTAATTTTGCCTGACAGACGGCGCTTTCATCAGATTGTGTGCCTTGAACTGCACCTTGATTAATTATTAAATAAGGCGGCCTGCTCTCAAGTTCTGGCCCTCATTTGATGCTCCCGCAAATGTGTTTCTGCTGACAGATAGAGGTCCACTACTGGCCCCTGTTTACACACACCAAAATAGAACAGCAGGCAAGTCCCGGTACTGCTTACTGTATGTAATACAGCGCGACTGCAGCTTTGATGGTCTTACAGACGCCTTAGGGAGGTTTTTTCACGTTTAGATTTCAACATTACACATTACATTACACATAGACCCTCTTCATCGCCACCATGTCGACCGTGCTGTTTTATTTGTTTGTTCGTGCACATATGGGGAGATCTGAAATCAGTAAACTGTTTCTTATTTCCTCCAACAGTAGTCACTGTTTTTCACAAAGTATTAAAGGTTTTTTTAATCACAGACTGCAGAAAAAGCATGTGGTCCTACTTTATATTCATACACCAAAAAAAAATACAGCGCATTTATATAAATGGTTTAGTGGGGCTAGCTGGCTTGTTGTTATACTCAAAGCATTGGATGGTGGGCTTAAAGCAGCTTTAAGTGCTTGTTAAGCTTTCTGTGCCAATATAATATATTTGAACACTTTGACATGCAGCTCAGCTCCACCCCAGGGGAGCCGGGATTCAAACCAGTGACCTTCCACTCACTAGGCAACCTGCTCTACCCGCTGAGCTACAGCCGCCCCGTAGTGTCACAGTATCCTTGAGCAAGATACTGAACCCCAAAATTGCTCCTGATGTGCAGTTGGCACCTTGTGTGGCGGCCTCTGCCATCAGTAAGGACCCTGTTTTTCCTTTTGTTTTCCAATATAAAGTTTTGTTTGTTAAAAAAGTTATTGTAACTGTTGTATAAGTAATGTAATATCTCTGAAACAGTCAAGCCAAGTCAGTTTAATTCAAGAGCACATTAAAAACAACCAGTGTTGACGAGAGTGCCTCAAGGCAATTTTCATCAATACTGACACTTTGGCATTTTAGGTCGGGTCAGCCTCCATCCCAAATGTCAGTTTTTGATGAGTTGGTATTGAGACTATAAACTCAACCTCTCTTACAAATAAGACCTTTAAAGAAAATGCAAACAACTTAAAAATATGGCAATAAATGATCAGAAATAACTGACTGTGATCAGTCTGCTGCTCATGGTGTACTTCAACCAGAGAGATGAGATGAGATAATAAGCAGCAAAGGGTTTGTGACACAATAACAGCGATGGATCTGCAACATGTGTGATGTCTGAGATTTCAGCTCCTAATGCACAGCCACATTTCACATGCCGGCAGACGTGGCTGTGACTGTCACATGCTTTCACTGCGCATCACTGCTTTATGTCCCACGAACCTTGAAGCAGTTGGGCACGTGCTGTGCCACAGATGTGCAGAGAAGAAGTAAGAGGTTGATTTATGATTGCCTATAAATAACATTAGACTGCCTGCAGTCTGACATGCTGATAAATGCTCCCTCCAAATCAATCAGACATGGGAAACGACAACACAGGCTGTCATTCAACGAATGAAAGCCTCATGATTTCCTGGAAGTGGTCACAGCCTTCTTTAAGCGCTGAAATCCGTGTGCTTGACCCCGATCCGGCACCAGATTAGAGAGGTGATGCTGAACTATGTGGCTACCTTCCTCTTTTCTCTGCCTGTTCCTTTTATTTTGAAGTCCTCTGTGTGCGTCTTTCCAGCCCCTCTTGTTTGGTTTGGGCATATCTGGCATAGCTGTGGTCTTGTTAATACTTCCTCCAACTCGGTGCATCTGGAGACGCTCCCGCACACCTCCTTAGCTGTGTCAGACATCCCGGGCGTACACACTCGAAAATGGGTATACAACTTCATAAACACGTACAATAAAACACATCCAGCGAACAGGCCGTGATGCTCGGAGCTCGGACTCCCTCAGTGTTTGTCCTCAGATAAACTGTCTCATCACATCTACCGTCCATAAACTCACACCCACAGAAAGAGGAGAAATTAGCAGATATCAACAGAATGAGAGGTAGTAGTATTCAGGGAATCCTTTGATCCAGCCCTGACTAGATCGCTTTGACAAGTCCAATTTATGGCTGCTTCTCCCCACAATAGCTCATTGTGTGGAGGGCTGGAGATGATCTAATCACCGCTGCCCTCAGAAGTCTGAGTGAGGAGATGAAGAGGAAACATAGTGGAAACATTGTCATCCATCACTACTGATGTGAAAACACATGATGGCTGCGCCTTATCAGATTTTTCTTCCAAATTAGTAAGACCAAATGAAATGGAGCGTATCAAACGAGATGAAGGAGTCACTTAATTGCGTTACACACCCCAACTCCACTTCCTGCGCTCAACCGTCCCCTTCGCCTGTAGGAATGGACATCGGGATGAATAGATGGAGGACAGTGTGGTTTGTCGAATGGCTTTATCAGTTCTTCACACAGCTACAAACACAGCCGCCCTCAAATACAGTTCTCACACACAAACACACACACAAAGACTCATTCAGGCTTCAGATGAACCTGGTTGCCAAAAGACAATCAATGCGCCCTTATCGCCGGCGCGAACTCCCCTCGCTCTGGTGAGAGTTCAGATGTCAGCGACGCACCCGAAGACAAAGATACCGACTCGTGCCATCCACTATCTATGGCACCGAGAAAAAAAAAA
>CAEMYA010000258.1:1507893-1528720 GCA_903131615.1 Diplodus sargus
AAAAAAAACAAGGCAGATTCTGAAATGCCACCTCGTGACTTTTTGGAGGAGCTAATCTATTCTATTTAATGTAGTTCAGAGGGGCCCCGGCTCCACACAGAAGACACAAGGCAGGATTAGTCCTCATACAGCGGTGGCAAGATGAAAGGAGATAAACCACTTAGCCTGGTTCTTGGATGACTTTATATATTTATTTCCCTCAAGTCTCTTCCCAACGTTTGAAAAGGGATTTAGCAGCGAAGACACTTAAGTCTCTGGAAGTTAATCTTTTTTCCTCTTTCAAATAAGTTGTGGATTTTTTTTTTTTTTTTTTTTTTTGTCGCGCTGTTGAGTTTTATGAACTTTCGACAGTAGTTCAGGGAGGGTTGACAGACAGAATTCCCACCGCTAACTGTGGCCTTTGTACTAATAATAAAAAAAAAATCTTTACCGTCGCCTTAAAACTGTCATGAGACTGAGACTTTCTGCTCTTCGATCAACACCTTGTATTTGACGTTTGACATTTGGATGTATTTAATAGGTCACCGAGTGTGTTTTTCTTTCTGAGTCACACCTTTACATAAATTCTCTTGAATAACCCTCACCATTTGGATGCAGATTTCCCTGACCCCAAACTGTGTTGCACAGCCTTCATGTCTGGCTGAGAGTCTGACCCGTCTGCTCTTCAGTATCTTCCCACTCCTCTATTGACTCTGCAGACCCCGCGCTCTGAGCCCAGCCCGCTGAGGGGTGCCGACCTCGGGCTCTGGCCTCCGCACATCAAAGGCTCCTTATGGTGGATGTTAATATTTGCTCAGGTGCATCTCGCGGGTCTCCCTCTCTGAGCAGAGACTGCTCCGAGCATATAAATATATCAGAGGCCAAAGGGACGTCTGGTCACGCTGTCCCTGTGTGTGTGAGAACAGGGGAGGGGAGTGGATGACAGTGTGTGCTGTCGCAAAACACACACTCTCATATATGCAGACTCCACCCCTCCTCCAGACTCCTCCGGTCTATAGCCTGTATTTGAACCCCCTCTTCTCTCTCTTTCCTTTCTTCTTGGTGGCCTTCTGACCTGGGGCTGCTTGCAGGGCCGGGAGGGACACGGACAGGACAGCTGGGGACAACAAGAGCCCTGTCCCGACCAAATCCCCTCCTGCCTCCATCCCATGACCCCTGCATCGCCTTTGAACTTCTGCCGCCCGATACCGAGGCCCTCCTGAGACGCCAACTGTTTACCCAGCAATGTTACAAATAAGAACACAGTGGCGAGATTAGATATAACTTCCCCCAACCTTTTGTTTATGGCGTAAGACCTCCATCTCACATCTGCGCCGATTCCATCTCGGTGTCACTGATTACGGCGGCTTACAAGAAAACCTGGGCCCCATCTCCCACCCGTTGCTTACACTCCTCATCTTTGGAAGTCAGGTTGACTTGGCTCGCCGCGGCCGGCTTGTTTACGCTGAGAGCCGCAAATAAGATCTAACC
Source organism: Diplodus sargus (assembly GCA_903131615.1). Classification (NCBI taxonomy): domain Eukaryota; kingdom Metazoa; phylum Chordata; class Actinopteri; order Spariformes; family Sparidae; genus Diplodus; species Diplodus sargus. The sequence continues at coordinate 1,509,364 of CAEMYA010000258.1, forward strand.
CTCTGCGGCCTCCATAGTCGGCCAAACGCAGATAGGCAGACATGGAATCCAGAAACTCCAGCGTCACATCAAAGGAGCTGGAAGCCAGTCAGCCCCACATCTGTTGAACAATCTGACTGCGAGACTGATGTGTTTCGTAACCGGCTGGCTGACAATACACAGACTGTTGAAGGCCTGCCGAAGCGTTTCTGCTGCTGCTGCTGCTGCTGCTGGAGCACACGTAAACAGGCCCCGGTCGAACATACAGTACATGTCTGGAGTTTAGGATCCTAAGCCACCATGGAGTCCTGGTGCTGGATATCTTTGCTACAAGTCTCAGCAGAGCAGTGGAGCTCTGCTCTGCTCATGTAGTGCAGGAATAAAATTGAGATAAACACAGCAGAAACTGATCAGACTACTCATTTTTTTCTAAGGAGCTGTATATATTTTAATATGTGATACATATTTACATAGATATAGGTGAGGCGAGACCGACTGTCTAGTTTTGTAAGAGCAAGGTCAATATACACTGTCCCAACAGCAGAAAAATACATTCAAAAAGAAGTTTGTATCACAGTTATGCACATCATACTTTTTTCCAAAGCCAGTGTCAGAAAATCCATTAGCGCTGTGACTGTCTGTTCATCATCGATGTGGAACTGTTACAAAAGTCTTTCACAATGACTTTGTCCGTCTATCTGAACCCAGCGCCCGTCCAAGGATGTGTGCAGAAGGAGATGTCATTCTTTGATGGCATTTTCCTGTACTGCCCGAGAACGATGATAACATTACCGAGCAAAGTCAAACAGCGAGTGTTAAATTATATAATATTGATCATGCACTCTTATCAGTCCGGCCCAGGGCCCGTCCTTCCTGCTCACATTGTCCTCTGTTCTGGGTGTAATCATTACTTTCTCAATGATAAAGAAAAAGTTGGAGGTTAACCCAAGTCACAAAACACACATTTCTATCATAACTGTACTGGTATCTGCTGTCGTCATGCAGGTGGATAACTGACCCGGGCTCCAAGGGGTCCCAAGAGCTCCAGGTTCACTGAGTGGTGTTTGATTAATTGTGAATTTGTTTGTTAAAAGTGGGTGAGAAGCCTCAAGCAGAATGTACACAGAAAAAAAGGAACAATGTATAGTTTGAAAGCCTTCAGTTTATCTTCTGCTTACTTGCAGTTTCACAGATTTTTTTTGTCATGACAAACCCAATTTTTCATACTATCAATGTGCATGTATCAAATGTATTTACAGTCATTAGCTGCCTCTCTATGTAGTAGTTAGCATTATCAATGGTGCAGTCTGCCATTACTGCCTTGGATTTAAATTGCATTTACATAATGAATGAAGTTTTCAAGATAAGAGCCACGCTTCCACTTTGCACTGCAATCTGTGTACATCTCAGTGAATGACTATATGAGGATGTGTAAAGGGGAGAATAGCTCTACATATTTACATTTGTACTAGTACTGAATGGCAATCATTAAATTGCACTGTGAGCAGATCCATGAGTAACTCGTCTTCCTCTGCTGGATGTCCGATAGAGTAGCTGCACGATTCTCGCCACCAATGACCAATAAATGTGGTAAGATAAATACAACCCAAATTTCCAAGTGACTGTTCACAGAGCTCAGGGCAGACGTTAACAACACACAAACTAAAAGGGGGTAAACAGTGTTTAAGTAAATGGTGTGAACTGACCTTTGGATGTGGTTTAATTGGTGATACATCACAATAGAGTAATGACAATCTTTTTTTTTTCCAAATTGGAATGTCTGACTTTTACTGCTCAATAGCAGAAAGAGTATGTTACAGCACTCTCATTCACAGTTTTATTTCACTGCTTTTTGGAAGCGTATTCTGTGTGCTGAACTTATTGTTTTCCCCCATATATTAATGGATGAAATGCCATAATTGTGTACATGTGTTTTAATTAGCACCAACTACGCCCTTCAACTCTTAATCAAATATTCTCTTTAAAATACTGGGTATAGGAGTGTAGGGATTTTCTGTGGGATTTTCTTCCACCCTTCTTGATATTCAGTTAATGAGGATACTACTCAAGAGTCAGAAGTCTAAAAATATCTTCATCAGCACTCTTTTCTTGCCCCACTTCAGGTGGCTGGATGCGAAGATGACCTTCCACTCGCAGCCCAAAATGAAGAATGCAACTTTCTTTCTGATGTCTCAATTTAACTTCATGGGCTCCTTCATTAACACACAAGCAATTGCGTTATATAAAAGTGTTGCAGGCAAATAAACCTCCACAGCTGTTCCTCATGCTGCACTGAAAGTAGGCTGGCTGGCAGTAATTAGTAAAGTGAGGAAAGGGGGGAAGACGCTTGTGAATCCATTACAGGCAGGTGAAGACTGACCTTGTCAGTGTTATCGGTCTTGTGTCTCACAGAGTGGGGACAAACATATTGACTTGACTGTAATTAACATTGACTCTCAGGAGGAAATTACTAAAGTGAAGGGACCATCTGTTCAGCAACAAGGAAGCAATTAACTGCACATAAATGAAGCTATGGGAGAATCTATATCCATTAATATTAGACACAGCAATCGTTAACACTAACCCGAACAACCTGGCCCTCGAAAATGTGCTTTTGGACATATCGAACCCTCGTGACCTCTCATATTTGTGTAAATATGCAGAGGAAAAATTCCCTCTGCCGTTTGTGTTGCATCATTTTATAACATGTGCCTCTCTGAGCATGTGTGGGCCACTTTGAAATGAAAAAAACAACCCACAAAACACTTCTGTTGCTCTACGATATCTGTGAGGGAGTTCTGTTGTTGTTTTATTCATTTGGAAAGGTTTCACAGAGAGCCATAAGCCTGTATGCAGCACCGGGGTGTTAGTGGATAAAGGTTGATACTGATGGCCAAGTTGCGAGCAAACTTTGCCACCCAAGTCTTGTGGTGTTTATTCAAAACAGCTCGTCTGCAGGATCTAGAATATTCTAATTCTGCAATCTCTCACTGGTTTACATTTGAGCTGCTGCAAAATATCAAATCAGCATTACTTTATGACTGATGCCAATAGTGAGCAGCAGGAACACTACGACAGTGACATGTGATCAGTTTTTCAGTTGATGGCAGTCTTTTTAACAAACAGTAGTCTGTCAACCAACACCATTAGCATTGATTTGGAGTTGTCTTTGTGTCCACCTGACAAATCAAAGTCTCACTCTTCGAATAGCTGTGTTTTCCCCTTTTCTTGAGGAAAATATCTGGCTTTTTAGCTGCTGGACGCTCTGCCAGCCAGTGGATAACTTAGTCAGTCTGCAGTTAGTGGGCAGTATATTTTGGCAGCAGCTGACTGAGACAACCAAAACCTTGAGCTTGCAGAGCTCTAAATCCAAAACAAGCTGAAAGATACTAAAATACTGTATAGAGCTGTAGGAAAGTGGCTTAAATATAAATCTATACCCAGTTAAACTTGGTGGCTTACAGTGAGTATGTGAGCATGTTTACACCGATATGCTAGCGTGCTGATTGTGACATGCAAAACATTAAGCCTTCAATGCCAAAGTGAGCATGTGAGCAAACTCAAAACACAGCTGAGCAAAAGTACACAGGACATACAGTGCACCCGAGGTCCTAAAGCAGCTTCCACACAGAGAATAAAACTTTCAGTTCAGTTTGCCACAGGTTCACCCTGCCAGCAACCCCGTCAGAAACTGTAACACATTGATATTCCACTGGGCACGTCTTTGTTACCTGTCTACCCGTGTGCGGCTGTTTTGTTCCGTCCTCCAAGCGAATTTGAAAAATGCTTGAAAATCTAAATTGATGGCCAATCTTGTATCTTCTTTTCCCTGAGACAATGCAGTTTCATTATCAGGAACTATCCTGATCGTGGACACCTCGCTGGGCATGATCTTTTAAGTTACAAAGCCCTCTTGCAGTTTTAGTCGCCTAATTATAACCGGAGCAAAGAGGAAGTCAGGTGATGCTGTTATAGAGCGACAAAGTTTGTGCTAGGAAGTTGGGGTCAGTGGGGTAAAACACAACCAACAATGTCCCCATATCGACAGTCAACATTTTCTTCAAGCATCGCCATAATTTATTATGTAACTATGACCTCTTCTAAGCTAATCTATAACCAAAACTTAATCATTGTGTTGTCACATCAGAAAGCTGATTATCTTATTCAGCCGTCATACAAAGGGCTTGATGGACAGGGATGTGATACAGGATATGAGGTGGTCTGTGTAGTGGGAAAATAATAAGAAAGAAGTCAAAATGATTGATGTGATGGTGATGACTCTATAGTTATCAAAGATGATCTATCTACTTGATGGAAGTGTCTCAAGCGAGCAGCCATCATAAAACATGAATGCAAATCAAATTTTTTAACAAGGCAGGGGTCACAGAGCGGCTCCTGAAAGAGCGAGTGAAACAAGCGCAGCAGGATAAAACTGACTGTCAGGAAACCTCACTGACATATTGCACGTCACAAGCTCTCCTTGTCAAATATTCATCACATCCCATTTCCCTCCCTGTTTCATTCCAGCTTCAATAGTAATAAATACATTAGTGGATAAAAGAAAATCAAACCGGCTCCCGGAGGGAGCGCGTGGAGCCTCACAATCTCAATGCTGTTTGTACTTGGGAAGAATCAATTAAAAATGTACAGCCGCCATAGATTTATTATTCATACGCACATCTTTTTCAATTCATCGATGAGCCGACACATGTATTTGTCAGCCGGGTAAATACATCAGCAGTGGAGGAGGAGAGAGGAGAGCGGGCCTGGTGCAGGCAGCCTTCTCAAATGTGTGTGTGTGTGTGTGTGTGTGGGTGTAGGTGTGTGTGTGTGTGTGTGTGTGTGTGTGTGTCCTTCTCCTATCTTAGATTTATAACCTTTTAGAGTAATGAGTGTCCTTTTGCTCAATGTAGCTTTCAAAACGCTCTTCTATCTATCTCTGTCCGTCTGCTGTTCCATCACGTCGGTATCTCCTCCCTCACTTTCTTACACCTTGTTGATCTCTGTCTTTGTTCTGTCTCCGTCTGTCTGTCTGTCTCTCAAACTCAAACTCGCAGTCCTTGTTCAGGTGCTCGGGTAAAAACATGGATTATTGACCGGTGCAGTTTTGAATTTTGACAGATTCTTATCTGATAGTTTATCATTTCATCCTTACCCATTTGCCTGCCAGTCAGGTTGCTGGTGCTATAGATCCCTTATGGCTCAGCCAAAGAAACCATTGAAGCTCTGCGATGCAACCTCTCCCCCTGTGCTTTGCTTATAGGATCCACAAGCAGACCTACAAAGATGCGATTGAAGTGAAAGAGTCAAGTCAATCTGAGCTCACTCACTGGCATGCACGCACACACACACACACACACACACTCACACACACACAAACACATGTGGGTGTTGCGTCTTGTAACATCTGAGATTCTTCAAATGTGCTTTTAAAAAAAGTTTCTCGCCAACCACATCAGTAGAGGCGAAACTTGTGAAAAGGGCTGCCAAGTGAGACACGAACACACACACACACTCACATGCAGTAACACACCTACCTCCAGGTTTCTCCTCCGTGAAAAAAGTGTCCTTTCTTCCTCCTCCTCCTCCTCCTCCTCTTCCTCTTCTTCCTTATTGCATTTTTATTAAAAACATCAATCTGTGTGATGCTCGCCTGACATCTGTTCTGCGGAAAGTTGTGGAGCCTTAATGGGGGATCAATAGAAGGAAGATTACTCATGCTCAGGTGGAGGGGTGAAGAGTATAGTTTAGCAGATGTTCCATCCAAAGATAAGTGAGGTGTGTGTGTGTGTGTGTGTCAATATAAGCATGTGTTTGAACATGTGTGTTGTGGTATGTGTGAGATAACAGATTCGGAGGATCCCCGAGGGAACCCTCTCCATGAGCGCTTCATCCTTCAGGCAGGAAATCTTTGGAGGAAGCGTTTCATACCTTTAAAATTACAAGCTTTGAACAGTGAGCGACTGATAGACAGCAGCGTCGAGGCTGAACTAACACCTTCGTTTAGACTTAATGTGTTGCCCTTGCGAGGCTCCATCTCTCCATCGCGCCTCTGACTAAACTTGATGCTGGAGTTTGTGCACACATCTCGTGCCCTTCTGCTGTATAAATGTTGCTTTTATCTCCGAGATGTGTTGCCTCGAAGATAAGATGAGATCTGAGATCTTGAATGTTGAGGATATGCTCACCTCCTCTCTCTGTAGTGACAGCTGCTGTCATGGCAGCTCTCCACCCATAGAGGGCGAATCCAGTCAGAGAGCCTCTCTGTTTCTACTGAGGATGTGCACACAGGGTCAGAGAGCATTTTCCTGCAGGCTGGGACCAGAGTCAGGTCAGGCGATCAGGTGTTAAGTTTTAACTGTGGCAACGCAGAAGAAAAAAACAAAATGTAAAATATGGCGTCAATCTGTTCGGACACGGTATGATTTGGCTGGTGATGATACTTCTCTCATCAAACGGGCCGTCTCCTCGCATGCAACGAGTGCACTGTTGGTTCAGAAAATCTCAGCAACAGTCAAATTATTGCGAGACAGACAGACGGGGAGGAAAAGCGAGTGAAAACACACAATGACCTGCTAAAGCTGCTTTCTGACACAATTCCTTCTGGCTCCTTGCCACAATTTCTCGCTGCTTCTCTCCACATCTGGCGGTGGAACATAAAGGGGTTTTTGAAGGCAGGAGATACTGTAGGTTACAGGATGTTCCTCCACCTGCAGGTTGCTTCAATCACACACACACACACAGACACACACACACAGACACACAGTAAAACAAGCTTTATCTGGTATGTTAAAAGCACATCCCAGACACAGGAGGAGCAGCTTGGATGTTTCCAAAGGCGCTGTTTTAGAGAGACAGCAGGAAAGGTGTGGGGAGGAAAAAATATGTGGCCTTTGACCTCAAAGGAAGTGATTTATACAGGACTCTAAAGCAAGCCCCCAGGATCAGTGCTGGGCTGTGATTCTGGAGTAGTGGCCACAGCCAGAACTGCAGGCTGAGAGACTTCTACAGGTACATAGACAAATGACTGACTCTTTGTTTCCACGCAATTATTCAAGCCATGAGGTCCAACAAAATGAAAAAGTGCTGTATCAGTAAATTGTCATTCATGTGTGCAGGGGGTCAACAGGAAGTCAGCGAGCGGAGAACTCTAATGTACATGCCCTGTGTTACAAATGCCCTGTAATGTACATGCTAATGTACGTGCTAATGTACATGCCCTGTGTTACAAATGCCCTGTAATGTACATGCCTCTAATGTACATGCTAATGTACGTGCTAATGTACATGCCCTGTGTTACAAAAAAAACAACTGAGGACACCTAAAGCTGCTTCAGCCAGTTTACAGCGAGGAACAACAGAAATGATTTTCTTAATTTATCCATGCTACAACGCCAGATAGTGTAGAATAAAAAGATGAGGTTACATTTAAAAGGTTAAGGAAGAAAAGTCAGTCAGAGCTATATGATGTGTATTGTGTTGTCGCTAATATGTCAAAGCGCACATACGTCTATGTTGTAACGTTGTCTTAGCTTTGAACAATAGCTCCTTGATCCAAAGCACCATGATTAAACCTTTCCAGAAGAAAAGCATTGCAGCCCATACTGTAAAATAATGTGTATAATACATACATGCATCAAAAGGTAGGAGTGTTTCCTAATTATTGTTTTGCTGTCAGCGTGCCCTTTGACTCACTCTGAGTGGTATGTTTGAGAGTGTGTGTACCTGACTGACGGGTGTCTCAGCCTGTCAGATGTTGCTGTGGCTGCAGCTACTTGTAAGGCTATACCTCATCTAAACTGCCTGTCAGATGGTTGTAAAGCTTCAGAAACAGCCTCTCCCCACACCCCTGTGACTCTGTGTGACCCAGCATCCAGCAGTCACACCCAGGCTGTGTGGAAGTAAGAACATCAGCAGGAGTTTTAGGGGCCATCCACATGGAAACGCTTCTGTGTGTAAGCACACATGTTTTGCATCGTTTTGTCCGATCGTCCAAATGGATCCTGTAAACGCAGTGCCTTCAAACGCACTTTTTTGAAACCTGGTCACAGGATGCTTTTGACCTCTTAACACCGCGACGTCTCATAACAACAACAGCGGACTACATGCTTGTGATCCTGCTGCAGAAGATATTGAGTCTTTCTTGTAACTTACTTGCCTTGTAGTTAAGTGTGAGTCGCAGCAGCAGTTCATCCTCATTATCGGTCATCACAAACAATTCTGGTTTAGTTGCACTAGCCATTTTCATCTTCTTCTTCTTGTGTTCGGTTTCTCCTTCTACTGTCTGTATCGAGTACACAAGCTTCATACGCATGCTCCGTCTCTTCTTCTCCGTTTTTGATGAATTTCAAGCGCCACCTATAGGCCTGGAGTATGAACTAAAGCGTGTTGAGTTGGTTCGTTTACAATGGATCTGTTTGGACTCAGATATTCTTGAAATGATGCAGAGGAAGACGGAAAAAAAGATTTTTTGTACATGTGAACATGGCCTTAATTTCCCTCTCTGTGGATCTCTTCTTACGTTATTGACACTATAACTACAGCTAACCATCAGTTTTCATGTGAACACCCGAGTGTAAGACTAGTTCTACGTTCCATTTACCTCAAAGTCGTATAATCCTGGAGTGTATTCAGTACCAATTGCAAAACCAAGATGGGCGCCTCCAGGAGAACCTTTGTTCTGCTTGTTACCAGTAAATGAAAACACACTGTGCAGTATTTGTGCATAAAAACACTGAAGCAACCCGTGCACAGATAAAAGATGGACAGTACCCTGTTTACGGCTGATATGCAGATATACACAGGTAAATGCTAATAAACAGCTCTCACTTCTGTTCACGCAGGGAGCGGCCATTTTGGATTTTGAAGGTCAGAGTTGATGAGTTTCTTCCAGGTCAGGAACTTCAAGTAACATTCTATTTGAAATTTCAGCTAAGGAACTTGGAAAATTAAACTTCCCTTTGAATGAAATGCAGCGTATGAATGACTAATTCCCATTTCTAAACATTATCTGGCCCCACCCTAAATTTTAACTCCTGCCTCTTCAAATACATAGGGGTGACATCACAGCTTGGCTGCAAACATGCACATGTCTGTGCCGGCTAACATAACTGTATTATGTTATCATATCAACATCAGTAGCTCAGTAAGACTCACAACACACTGCTTTGTCTTACAAGAAAAACAGGACTCCTGTTGGGACACAGACTGAAGGAGGGTTAGTTACTCATCAGGATGTGTTACCGGCAGGGTGGCGACTTACATCATCAGTGTTCAGGGAAGGCAAGGTTATTTACGTATGCCATACACAAATTTAATTAAAAGTGCATGGCATGATGTGTTAAGACTGGTTCTTTAAAGTCCGCCAACTTGTCTGGTTCCCCCACCACAACCGGACTGATTCATGACCAAGTTGTTCTGGGGTTTTTAGAGGGAATCAGAGTCAGGAGGTTAACCTGGCGCTTATGTATGACTGCGCATGCATGCGGATGCAGATGAAGGATCTGCAATTCGGTCCTTTTTGTGAAGTAAGTTAACTAAGTTAAGATTCTAAGTTAACGTTTGGAAAGAATGATTCGCAGATCTAACATCACCCCTGTATTGAAACATCAGATCCAAGCCCATCCAAACAGTATTATTTGCAGCTAGTCATCAATATTGGCACGGAGGTTCTCACCGCTGCAAAGCCTCGGACTTGCCGTCAGTGCAGTGCACCCTACCATATCCTAGTAGATATGAGTCCCAAAGCAACATGATGTGCAACCAGCTCACCCACAGCTGCGGTCCAAAATAGTAAGAATCCATCCCCGACATGAAACATGAACATGAAACATGTTACATTACAAACAATGTATATGAGAGTTCTATTTTGTATTTCTTAGGTCTCACTTTTTTATCGAGTTGTTTATTCTTTTACTATAATTATTGTTAATTACAATACCACTGTCTTTTGGCTGCTGTGATGAGGAAATGTCCCTGTTTGCGGGACGAATACAGTGAACTTCTGATTCTGATTCTGATTCTCTGCCAAGACACTGAAACATCCTGAAGTCATCATTAAGTCATAAGTGTTTTCTGGTAACATTGTCATTAGGTATGATTTGCATAATGTGCATGAATGTAGGAAAGCGCCCTGACATTTTACTCACCACACACACATTTGCACGCACGCACAAAAGCAATTATGGCGTGTTTAGGAGAAATTGCCCTCTTTAGCTCGCCTTTTTTTTCCCCTTTCAAAGCGTCAACCAAAGACAGTAAAGCTGAGAAAGCCTGTTTTTCTCTCTCGTTCCCCCATCTCTATCTCTCCCTGTGTCCTGCCCTTGAAAAAGAGGAGGACAGGCTCAGACAGCCTGGGAACGGCTAACTACAAGAGGATCCGAGCGGCGCTACATCAAAGGCCACCCCATTTGCACAGCAGCTTACACACACCCACACATACACAAACACCGGCTTACATATTTGGGGTTGCTTTCTCTGAAGTTCATTACGAGTGGCAGAACTATTACCCTCTTTGACAGCGTGTGTGTGAGTCAACTACAAGAGGAGGAGAGTTCAGCTCATAAACAGTTCGGCTCAGCCCAAAAGTTGGGCAGCTTTGGAACACTTCCTGCATTATCGCTGGCTTCTGCCTTATTTCTGGTTTGTGAGGGCGAGCCGACCGCCCGCGCGTGAAAACGTTTTATCCATAGATGCAACCAAAAAAATGTGTCGCGCACAGCAAATAGGCCTCACAAGTCATTTTCCGTGACTGGTGGTTTAACTTGGTGTAACAAAACAGCAAGAATCATAAGTAGATGGATTAGTGGACATCTCCTCCCACATCCTCTGATCTCTTACTGCAGCCTCATGAGAAGGAAGCCCCCTTCCACAGTCATCTAGTACACTTAATCTGAAGTGGCAATATTAGAACCCTGAGCCCGTGCCAAGACAAATGCAGCTAGCGCGCACAACTGGCTGCTCTCAATGGTTCCTGGTGTACCATGTCGGTGAGGGGAGGGGGGGGGGATCCCACATGAGCGAATGGCTGGAGGAGAGTGGAAATGAGTGAGGGAGGAATGGGCACATTAACGTGAGAACAGAGGAGGAGTGTATCATGTGTGGGAGGGACACATGATGGATACAAGATGTGTGAAGATCCTTAGGCAGGATGAAAGAGTTGGAGGAGTCATATTGAGTTATAGGACTAAGACTTTGAGCAATATGATAATAACAGCAGAGAGTGCGAAGGCGGGGGTCATCGTTACATCATTTAAAAAGGAGATTAATGTGCGGTTTCACCTTAAAAGTGGAGGTGGAAATGGACTCTAATCTCCCTGTTGCCCGTTACTTAGATAGGCTGGAAAGGCTTAATCTCAAGGCCCGCTCTGGTCAAAACATGACATTTAAGTCCACATGAATGGGAGTCAATCAGGACCGAGGCCACAGTGGTTAAGGTGCACGGAGAAACTGGCTTTGTTGTAAACTTGAGCTTGCATTCCTGCATCCATGGGCGGCTGGATACAACTCGTCTCACCACATGTTGGAGCCATTACATGATGTCATGGTGGTACAATTTCCCACCAGTGCCTGCATGTGTGAGAGGAAGTGATGTCACACAGGCTCAGGCTGAGCCCTGCAGATGGCACACTGATAGGCTGAGGGAGATACTATCTAAACCGTGTGTGTGTGTGTGGGAAGGAGGGGAGGTTAATGAGACATGTCAACAGATGCACAGATCAGTTGGGTGATTTCCAAAACAGCACCGATTCCAGGAAGGCTTTTTCATCCGTTTTGCTTTCTGTTTTGTATCAAAACCGGTGGATCTGTGTCTCTCTTTTACTGGACTAAGACAAGCTTAATTGCCTCGTTAAGTCATTGTGAAACACTCTTGATTCAAACACAATAAAACTCACCAACACACTCTCGGTTTGTCGTCCCACAATCACACCTGCCTTGTCTTGTCGTCCCCAGAGTCGCACTCCTGGAGTTGCTGTAAATCACCTGCTTACTGCTTCACCTGTCTTCAAACCGACCTCCGTCAGTGGTGTAGCCTGTGTTCAGATCCCGTTTGGTGTCCAGCTGTGTTCACTCTCAGGCTACTAAAACCGGCTGAGGTGAGGACGGTCGCTCATGGTGACTCCCCCTGTGTAATGCGCTAATTAGCCATTCGGTAGCTAGCTAGCTTGTCAGTTACACTGGTGATATGCTGCCCCCAATGTTTTAGGAGCTGCCTTTGAATTCTGCCCTATTTCACAACCTCAAACCTTTAAAGCTGTTCTTATCAATACTTTTGCATCAATAATAGTCCAACAATATGTAATATTGTATGTGTATGTAAAAGGGTCATAGTCACAAACCCACAGCGAATGATCCCTCAATTCTTGGTTCTAAGGAGCACTTTAGCGTCTTTAAGCTGATTGTTTTGGTTTTACAGTCCACAACTTTAAATTCACTGAAGTTGATCTCTCCAACAACAGGCAGTATTTTTTTTTTATTTATTTATTTATTTATTTATTAAGCAAAAAGTTCTGGGAAATCCACAGTATACTACCTGCTCAGCACTTAACAACATAGGGACAAAGTTAGAAACTGCCACAAGCTTTTAGCAGCTATAGGGGCAGATATATATTTACGTATTTATTTATGACTATGGGATGTTTCATAAAATGAGTGACAGTAAAGCACAATTTTTATTAAACATAAACATATAATCATCATACATGATTACCTACTGTAAGTGATAAATACTTCTAAATATAATTTAATGCACATCTCCATACCTTAATCCATCATGCAGGTGAAAGTGACACACTTCTAGGATTTCCTTACACTGAGTAAACCATTTATCCTATTTTTTGCTTTTAATTCACAACATGCTTTATGTAGAGTATCATTACATTGGCCAATTGTTTAAAATAGTCCTACACAAGGGAAGATACAATTATCACTGCCTACAAGCCTTTGCATTAACATACTGATGAAGTAAATTAGAGCTAAATACTGCCACAGCAACTCATAAAACAATATACACAACCTCCAGAGTCCCAGGTGCTTATTTGTTTGCATTTCAAACACATCTCTCTTTGTGTGTAAACTGGTTAAGCGCTTAATCACTAGTTTCAGGGGAAGGGAGAGAGGAAATGGAGTGGGACGGTTAAAGTGGATTATTTTGCAAGAGGGAAAAAATTGGGGGTAGAAGAGGGAAAAAAGGAGAGGGAGGCTGAGCAGCAATCGATGGTTTTTTCCCCCAGAGCTCCACGGGGATTTGTGCTGAGTGATCTGAAGTGGCGCCCCGCTGTGCAAACCTGAGTGCTTTGACTCCACATAAAACCATTCAATCACAGAGCACCATGTTCTACTAAAAAGCCCCTTATGAGATCATTACCAAGGATGAACAAACAGGCACTAATGAAAAAGCCAGAGCACTTTACTCAAGCGAAGGATACGGAAAAAACAAGAGGAAGGCTGAAATCGGGGCTATAGTCACGGATTCATGGGTTTGAATTGTGTCTTGAAATGCCTTGTGAAATACTTCAGCTGGGGAAATAATAAAAAAAAAAGTTCTGTTTTCACTTAATCTGCCTAAGGTTCACAAGTGGGTTAGTGTTTATGCGGGTGGTTCTGTTGTATTACTGATGCGTTGTCTACTATTGATTTTGTAAAGCGGATGATAAGTTGGCTATTCGCATATGGCGAGCCTGTTAACTACATTTATGGCAGGAAAAAAGCTCCTGATCTGCAGATTTGTAAAAGGTCTTTTCACTGTGCAAATGTTGTGCTTTCAAATATTGTTTTTCCTACAAGAATTTTGTAATACTTTATGTAGTAATTTTTTTCTATGTTGATGATGTATGTTTTGTACAGTGACGGTGACTTCTAATCTCGATATAAGATGGGCCAGATATTGGCATGACACAGGAAAATAAAAACAGATAAACTAGCTATAACCATACCAAAGTTTAGTCGGTTTTATTGATGTTTTACACAACTGCTAGTTAGGGAAGAAGAACAAAATGCAAAATGCCAATTTGAGTCGTTTGAGGTCCAAAATTTGTAATTGGTATGGCACTGGTGTAAAGATAACTTGTACTTTGAGTTCTGCCAGAGAAACCTTCCAAAATGCTACTTCATGCTGTGTGTTTTAACAAAAATGTGCCAATACTGCATGTCTGATAATAAATCAAACTCCACCACCATCCTGTTAAACAGAGGTACTCAAAAGACAAAACCACAATGACAGATAACAGACGTATACAAACTTGCACACCCAAGGCAATGCATCACTGCCACTGAATTAGGGTTAAAAACTGTTGTCAAGTTTCCTACGGTGGAGGTTTGTTGTTAAACCGTAAAATATCCTTCCTCTGTTCCATATCTTAATCACATGTGCTCGCCACATTTGAGGATAAATTTGCATAAATTGTGTGAATATCAGCTGACGTATTGTTAACAGAATCATTTTACTTCCTAATATTGATATTGGCATTGGACCCAAAAATCAGGTATCGTTTGAGCTCTAGTTTTAAGTTTCTTAATGTAAAGATTTGCTCATTTTCAAACAACAAGATGTCACCCTGCGCTCAAGGAAAACTGTCATGGGTACTTTCCACTATTATCCAATTGATTAATCAAGACAATAATTATCAGCTTAATCAGCAATATAAGGACTAGTTGTTAGCTGAAGGGTCTATCTGAAGCATTTTCCATCATGCAGTGCGCTTAAACATTACATCAGTGAAACTTCATGTGAACCCTTAAGGATTTCAACAGAAATGATGCATTTGCTGTTGGGAAGCTGCCACCATTGTCAGATTCATTACTCCCTGAGACGCAGGCTGGACGCTGCCAACATCAAACAAACCAGGAGGCGCTTTACAAATGAGCCTCAACAACTCCTGAGCAAAACAAAATTCTTCTTTCTCTTTGCAGCACTCGGGACCTGGGAACATGAAACCTGAAGCGGTCATATTGACGGTTCCTCCTGTTAGCACACACAGAAAAACAATGTTGGGATAATGATGCAATCCATCAAGTAGAAACAGTAACAAGGGGCAGCCCCTATGCAAAGTGATACCACTGTGTTTAAAGGCCCCCATAATGCACCTGCTTGTTTCCACAACACAGACAACTCACATTTGTGAGCCAATTGCTCATTTTACACGATGACCTCAAGGCTCCTGACTTGGCTGTGGTCTCACTCAAGAAGAAGTGTATCATAAATCAAACATCCAAACATGTCCAAACAGAGCTGCTCAGGAGGCATCTTTACTATCAGAGTTCTACTTTTATGTGTTGTGTTCTTGTTGGAAGAGTTTCTGATGTCCAGGACTACATGAACGAGTCTTTCATCTTTCCTAATAACATTAGGCCCGTCCAAGAATAACCTGAGAACAAACAGGAACAGGCATTGTTATAAGTCAGCTGCCAGTTGTCGTGGACAGGTGACAAAAAAAAAAATGTCTCAAAGCTCGAACAACATTACGTGTCTGGAACACCGAGAGCAATACACATGTCACTGGCGGATTAAGTAGCCATGACATGCACAAAGTCCTCCGACTGCAGACGTAAGCTGGGTGGAACCACATGAAACGGCCAGCAACAGCAGCAGAAACTATATCACAGGTCTGCCAGTAAAGAGTTCTTGGTCAGTGTACAGTGTGCCCTGTTTTAGAGCCACATGCACAGATGAAAAGCTTAGCAACATTAAAGGGTCTGACCACCTGTCCCAGTCCTCTCTCTCAGGCCTGAATGGGACCACAGGGAGATCCTCTTCCTCCAGCACACCACCTGCTACCACTACCTCCTCTTTAATGTTGGGCAACTCTTTAAAGATCCCACAATGGCACTTTGTAAGAGTGCCCAGTTCAGCATGGAGAATACTTGAAAAACTACATCACACTGTGCTGCGACTTGCCTCAAAATACAAAGTGATGAAGAGTTTACAATTTCAGAATTTTTGTGTTTTGTTCCCAAAAATTAACCTCAGTGGGTTATTATACCTTGTTGAAACCGGTCCTCCAAATAATTAGTAATAAAACAAATAGAGAGAAATATCTGTTGCACAAGTGATCATGGTTTTGTAGTTTTTCTACCTCGACTTAAGTCAGAATATCAAAGTTTAAAGGGTGTTTTGTATTCCACCATTAAATGTTCTAAAAGGACTGACTGGTTATGAAACAGTCTCAGTTCTACTGAAGATGCCTTTATAAAGTCTGTATAGTTATGACAGTTTTCCTTAACGCCTGTCACCGGGTCAGATTGTGACTTATCCAGCTATTTCTCATGGCTGAAAGCTGAGGACGAGTCTCACACCCTTAAGGAAAGAAAGCTTCGTTTACGACCCATGTTTATGACTGCTGTTAGGCAGCGACCTCCATCGGGAGTACTAATTCTAATGGCTGCAAAAGAGGAAGTGAGGTGAAGTGGTATAAAGAGCTCAGGGATGGATGATCGAGTAAAACAATCACTGGACTGTCATCCAGGAGACTCCTGGATGACCAGAAGTCATATGTACCTAGCTCAGGCATGTTTGTAGCTAAAGATGAACAAGTAACATAGTTATTTCAACCCAAACATTGATGTTTTCCTAAACCATCCATCAGTTCTTAAACCTAACCAAACTGTGACAGTACGACAAAGGTTCAGTACACCTGCTGCGGGTGTGCTTTAATGCTCATGTTGTTTTGGGAACGGTGATGAATGGCATTCTGAGTCACTAGCAATTCAGTCGTTTTGTTGGAGTATGTGCTGGAGGAAAACTATACAGAGTTTTTCACTACGAATGATCCCTTTCACATTACACGTAATGATTTGATCTATTGTTGATATTTGATTGTTGCCATCTTTAATTTCCCTGTATCCATGATTTACAGTCCTTTTTTCACTAACTAATCTGCTTGGTCAATATTTATGTGAAAACTTTTTCATCAGACAGTTTCAAAGATCGTCCTCATTAAAAGTGTGAGCGTGCTATAAAAACAACACCTGCGGGCAGCACATATCCGATGAGAGAGGCCGAGTGCTTTGGCTTTCAGAAACTGGTATGTGGGTCGAAGCTTTGGTACATGTATGACATGTAGTTTGAGGACTGAAATGAGAATAAAGTGCTGGCTGTGCAACAGCAGCCGTTAGAAGTCAGCTCTGTGGTAAAAGAAAGAAGAAACAAAAACTGTGAGCCTGTATCATACAAAGATCAGCCTCTCTCTGACTCTGTCTGCCTCTTTTTGCTCAAGGCAAACCTTTTCATCTTTAGTACCCACCCAAACAGCCAGCCATGACACTAAGGAGTCCATTTAACTCCAATGGAATAATAAAGAGCGCGAGTAGGAGCTGATCTCTCCAGTAGAGCTAAATTACAGTAATAAAGAGCAGCGTAGATTATATAAGATGTCTGATGGATCAGCATATGCCCTTTGATGGAAGTTTATCAAACTGAACAGAGACACAGCACTAACAGGAAAAAGAGAGAAAAAGAAAGGAGTTTTATGCCAAGTTGTACTCAGTGTTAAATTTAATGGTACAAGTCAGAGAGAGTTACATCAAAGGACACTTTATACAGCGGGCTGTTTTTTTCTTCTCAAATAAAAGACAAACTGTCATCATCATTAAACTTGGCCACAGATTGTTTCTTTTCCTCTTTTGGATGGAGAAAAAAAGGTTTCTGTATCCTCCATTCCTCCCACTGCCATGTAGGTCAGTGTCAGTGAATCAGATGTAACATATATTAGGAGAAAAAATGCAGCGCGGCAGCCAGACCCAGACTGGCCATCTGGTAATTTTGGCACCCGCCTGAAGAGACAGTCCACATTTGAGCCATTACTCACAGAAATGATTTAATGATAGATATTTGTAAAACGCTGTATGAATATGACGGGCTGCTTAACTGAACACCTCCGCAGCATTTCATTGTGAAATCAAAACACTTGTGTGCGTTCCCGAACAAACTGCTGTCCTGGATCAAAATATCATGGTGTGATTACAGACTCTAGTTGCTTCAGCAGGTTTGCTTTAGGGGAAAACTTGCACAGCATATGGGACCTGAATGAGACGGAGAGCAGTCCTATACAAGTGATAGAACAATCTCCCTCAGAATTAAGACTTCAACCTTGCTTCAGATGCAGTTTCAAGGATTTTGTACTAATAGGTTCCAGCTGCAGAGGAAATAATTATCTCAACACAAAAGGTATACAACAATGTCAGACAGTATATTCATAAAAACATGTTTTCTGTTTCAAACATGGAGCACAACTGGAATTGAGTTTGAATTCACTTCATGAATGTAATTCCAGTAGTCACGTTCTGTTTTGGTCTCTAACAGCTCCTGAGGTAAATATCTGGCTCATAAGCTGCTAAATGTGAACTAACTTCGGCTCGTTGCCGGGCACGTTGCACACACAATGCTTTTACAGCTTTTCCACTGACAGCAGCAATTTTCTGTGGTTTTGTTACTACTAGCAACCTCTTTTACATTATACATTATTTGAAAAATGACTAATGCAAGTTCCGTGTTGTGCTAGAAGCCAGTTGTTAGTTTATGCTAGTGGACTAGGGGATTTCTAAACTAACGTTAGCTACTGCTGCCTTGTGTCAGCAGACCAGAGAGAGACACTGAAACCTGGAATTCAGTACTTGCATTGAGTCGCATCCTTTGGACTGATGATGAAAATCCAACCAATAAGAAAGAAATCCACAGGCCGGTAGAATTAAACAATGTAAAGAAACGATCCAGAGGCTTGTATTGGCAACCAAGATGGGAAAGGTAAGTCAAGACACAGTCCACTCACATGTGGCAGATAAAAAAAAGAGATTAATCTAGTTCCTTGCTGCTAATTGTTACATAGAGCCCCTTTAAGAACACCTTTTGCTAAACCAGTGGAGTTGTCCCCATGTTGGCCTTTAGAGCTCTGTCCATATTTTATACAGTCAGTGCGCTTAACAAAAGTAAAAACAGCTAACTCTGAAGTGGAATCCTGCATATGTACAGTATGTGGTGCCCCTGGTTCACACAGTTGTCTCACAGACCTGTCTTGGCTGTATGATTTATGCTATTACATTGTGATGTTTTCGTCTGCCGGAGCTGCGCACGTGAACCCGGTTCAGATCATCAAAGGAGGTGCAGTCTGTTCCCATGCTTGTTCCTTAGGTCTTGCTATTAAATATAAGAAGATCGGGTTAAGTGATCAAAGACCTTTGGTTTCTGGGGCTTAAGTGTTGCACTATTTCATCAAAGGCTCGCAGTCTTTTTAACCTCCACTACCCCAAGGTAACATTAAACTATCAGGTAATGGAGCTTTGCCTCTCCTGTAAATACAGTACGTGCCCTTTTCAATGGGAACCAATATGAAAGAGGATATAATGACACAAAATGGCAGCTTCTTTTCTCACATTCCTCCAGCCTC
>CAEMYA010000258.1:1537581-1563440 GCA_903131615.1 Diplodus sargus
TTTTTTGCGGCGCTTTTCGAAGTTGCTCCACATCCAGGACGGACGGGACGGCTCGCCCTGCGCTCAGGAGGGGGATTAGAGAAGGAGACAGGCGACAAGCTACTCGGTAAGGTCTTTACTGCTCGTTATTATACAGCCAGCTAACAAGCGGACACACACGGTCGACCAAACTGGATAACTAAAGCGCCAAAAATTGATTTTCAGTAAACACAAATTGTATTGTGTTTCGAGGGTCTCGCTGCAAGCTAGCAAAGCGAACGACGGTGCTTTAATTAGCTCACATGTGTTACACATTTGTTATATTTGTTCTCAAAATGAAACAATAGAAAGACCACCATCATGCTCAAAAATCTTAATTATTTCACAACCAGACTGTTAAAAACAGTCGGTGTACAACAAATAGTAAAAATGGTAAAATGCTGGACATATCGCTTCAAAATAAAAGTCAAAATGTATCAATAAAGTCTATCATTAATGGCTAACCAACGGGTGAAAGTTACCACCCGTTCACGACTGTACCTGTTTAAATCCACCTCGGTCATATGATGAAGGAGGGATGCACATGGAGGGGAGGAGGCAGGTTGATAAGAGGGACTTTTAAGCTTAGTAGCCCTCTGAGAGGTGGATTGTGTAGACAGGACTGGGAGGTAGTGCTCTGGATGTTTCACTTCAGCCAGATTAGACACAAGCAGACTGAGGCATTCCCCAGCTCTCTTTAAAGCAAATGACTCAGTCATTTTCTATATTCAACTGCTGCTGAAGAATTAATGAACAGACCAACAGTACGTAGTCTGTGTGAAATCAAAATGTGTTTTACTAATGCATCACTGCAACCAGAGACCTGAACAAGCACACACACCAACACTCATTATGTGCACACAGACCATCAAACGCGCACTACCACATGCAATTAACAGTCAGATCCAGGTATTTTGCTGCATCATGCTTCAGCCTCCTGAAACACAGCACACACGGTGTGGAAGCCGTTGTAACATGCTAATAAGTGGCACAATCTGATGCTGTTTGTGTGGCTCAGCTCTATGTGCATGTGAACTCTGTGTGCCCATGTCTGTGGGTGTGCACAGTGTATGCATGTATCTGCGTTTCATGAAAAGACATGAATACAAAGTGAGCCCTGACACTGAAACAGAAGAAGAATATGAGGCCAGCTGCGTTCTGTAGGCCCTCCCAGGCTTTACTAATTTATGATGTTATTTTTAGGCTCGGCTACATTTTTGATGCTTCGTATTTGTCAAGTTTAATACTGAGCGAAAACTCGGGGTGTGTCTGTCAACCTCTTTGTACGTAAGTACGTGCACAGATCCATACAGTACACACACATGCGCCTGCACACTTTCAGACTTACAGATGATGTGTGGAGATACTTTGAAGTGCCTTGTCGTCATATCGTAATAAAGGTAATTTGTTAGCACTTTTAATACACCAGTGTTAAAGAGGTGCTGGACATGAGCTTGAGAACATATACACACGTTAACAAGTGCAGTGTTTAGCTAAAGTCCCTGATTGACACATTTTACTCAGGTCCCTGTTCATGTCAGAGCCTTAAAGCTTTTAACTCAAGGGTAATAAGAGTCAAATGTTGTTATTTCTCCAAAGCAAGGAAATTACATATTGAATTTTTGACCCCAAAACTCAATGTCACTCTTCAAATTGAGCTATAATTAGTCTGTTTTGAAACCAGAATATTATAAGAGGTAAATCCCTTTAAAAGGCTCCACAAAACATTTGAGGATGTGAATGTGTCAGATAATCTTCAGGGTCTTCCGAGAGAGCAAAAACTCGTACTGCTGCCGCTCTTCTTGGCTTATCAGGACACAATGGTGAATCACTAACTAAAGAGTCTGTAAGGAACTGTTCTAATTAGGTGTAAAAGGTTTTAGGTCAGCCCTAATCTCTTTTGCCACATATACAGTGCTTTAAGTCAGTTTGGCTTTAATCTGAAACTCCTGATTAAAGGGTTTTCAGACGACAGCACAAATAGTTCTATATGCGCTTTTAGGGCAGTATGCTCATCAGTAGCCATCCATCACTTCTTATTCAATGGAGACACAAAACAAACTGACAACCGCCTGCTGAGTCGGTAAACTTTCTATTACTTTAGACTGTACCTCCATAAAAATGTTATTTCCAGGAGGTTATTGGGAATTCCTGGCATCCTACATCATGAAGAACTGAGGGAAACAAAAATCTATTTTTCTGCTATCAGGGTTAGACATCAAGACACAGAAAGGGAAAGTCATACACTCATCTTAAGCAATCTTTTTTTTTTGAAAAGGGCAGTTATCCACAAAATCATAAAACACATTTTCCTTTCACTAGTAGATCTAGTCATCCATCTAGATTATTTTGGTTACAAGCATTGATTGCAAAAAAATGTGGACAGAGCAACCGTGATGTCACCCAGAGGTTTCCAGAGCTAATGTGAAGCTTAAATTGGGTGCAGCAGACTATTGCCATCTTGGCAGTGCCCAACTCCACCTAAATACGGCTAATCTGAAAATGGGCTAATGAGTGGAGCCTAGGCAAGCAGAATGAAACATGGTTACTTAACCCACCTAGCTCCAGACTATCTCAGGCTATGAAGCTTGCTAGTCTGTGTGTTTGTGTTCAGAATAGAATAGAATAGAATAGAATAGAATTATTGTATTGATCTCAGGCTGGAAAATTATTTTGTCACAGCAGCAGTGGGTCCGCAAAAAAAAAAAGAAAAAGAAAAAACACACTGTACATAACATCTCTCTATCTCTCTATAAAAGCAAGGAATCTCTGTCTGTCTGTCTGTCTGTGCCTCAAATATCTCTGCGGATCAGGATCAGAGTGAGCTGAGAGTTTCAACATGGCTGCCGTTTGGGTCAGTGGTGTGCGACTTCGCATTTGTTTGGATTACAATGATACCGTTAATGAATTATTTCATAAATGCTTTATACATTCTGGAGCATAGTCTATCGGAGCCCCCACAGTGACATGCGCATTAGAGCCAGTCACTGCAGAGCTCAGGACCACGACACACATTAAGAAACAAGCGGATGTATACCTGCAGCAGCGCGAGCTGCACCGGGAGTTAGCCGGCGGTTCGGTCCGTTCTGTGCATCTAAACTGACTGTTGTGGATTAATGAGACCAAACGAGACCGGACCGAGTCTGTTTGGGTCTGAGGAGAGCGTATTTATACCTGCAGCGGCGCGAGCTGAGCCGGGAGTTAGCCGGCGGTTCGGTCCCATTCTGTTCTGTGCATGATCTAAACTGACTGTTGTGGATTAATGTGACTAAACAAGACCGGGCCGGCCTGTTCGGGTCTGAGGAGATGCGGAGACGCGCGGACAACAAGGTGGAAACGGAATCTGTGGATGTTCGTGTCCAGCAGCTAGCTGCTAGCCGCTAGCCGCTAGCTAGCCTACACGGCCCAATTCCCGAGCTGACGGACCGGACGCACCGACCCGTCCAAACCCGGACTTAGGGTAAATAATGTCCGTCACGTTTGCTTTGTGTCTGGTGCAGAAGAAACGGTAAAAACGGGCTTTTGTCACGAAAGTGTTCAAGCAGCAAGTTTGGTTGTAGAGCAACAGGAAGTTGTGGGAGGGACATCGGCGGATAATAACTGTACAGTCACACAAGTGAGGTTGTGCTGAAAATAATCACACCAAGTAAATAGTTTTTAAGGTGAAATATAATGGCAAAATCAAAAACAACCAGTTATACCCTGGAATATCGGATTTCATAACAAACCTAAATATATCCGACGTTCCACCTTCAAACAGCCTCATTTGGCCATTAGTGAAAATGCTTCATAACCTCCCACTTTTCTATAGGAACACATATTTCCTACAGGCACTGCACTAGTAAATAGAAAGCAAGATATATACAGTGTATATACACAGTGCAAACTCATACTATAAACAGTGATAATCTATACAACTATACGAGAACTAAAAAATTCCTACGAATGTGCAATAACAGAACCAAAATGTACATATGGGTGTTCAATAATAGAACCGTAGGTAATATAAATAGATAAAAAGACTTTAAAGAACCTAGAATGTGCAGATGTAAACATGATAAAAACTGAGTTAAAACAGTAAGGAGATCAGAGATCTCTCTGTCAGGTAGAGGTGAGAGAGTTATTGTATGAAGTGATGGCTTGTGGCAGGAAAGATTTCCTCTATCTGTTGTTACAACAGCGAAGCTGAAGAAGCCTTTTGGAGAAGGTGCTCCGCCGTCTGACCAGTGTAAGGTGGAGAGGATTATCCATCATGCAGAACAGTTTTTTCAGTGTCCTCCTCTCCACCACAGCCTCCAGAGTGTCCTGTTTGCACCCAATCACAGAGCTAGCCTTCTTAATGAGTTTGTTGAGTCTGTTGGTGTCGCTGGCTCCGATGCTGCTCCCCAACAAACCACAGCAAAGAAAAGTACACTGGCCACCACAGGCTGATTAAAGATCTCCAACATCTTGCTGCACACGTTGAAGGATCTCAGCTTCCTCAGGAAGTAGAGTCTGCTCATCCACTTCTTGTAAACGGCTTCAGTGTTAGATCTCCAGTCCAGTCTGTGGTTGATGGTAACACCCAGGTACTTATAATCCTCCACCGCCTTCACACCCTTTCCCAGAATGCGCAGAGGTTGGGAAGCCATCCTCCTCTTCTTCCTAAAATCAGTCACCATCTCTCTGTTCTTGCCGATGTTCAGCCACAGGTGATTCTGTCCAGTCCACTCCACAAAATTTTCCACCAGTGCCCTGTACTCCCCCTCCTGTCCCACACTTATACACCCAACAACAGCCGAGTCGTCAGAAAACTTTTGCAGGTGACACGACCCGGTGTTGTACTGAAAGTCAGTGGTGTATAAGGTGAACAGGAAAGGAGACAGTACAGTCCCCTGAGGAGCTCCCGTATCACTAACCACTGCATCAGACAGAACACTGCCCATACAGACTAACTGTGGCCTGCCTGTCAGGTAGTCAGTAATCCAGGACACAATGGAAGCGTCGACACCCATCACCCACAGCCTCTCACCCAGTGGCAGTGGCTGAATGGTGTTAAAAGCACTGGAGAAATCAAAGAATGTGATTCTCACAGTGCCGCCACCACCATCCAGGTGTAAATAGGCTCGTTGCAGCAGGTAGATGACAGTGTCATCAACTCCCAAGTGGGGCTGGTAAGCAAATTGCAGAGGGTCTAGCAGGGCTCTCACCTGCGGCCAAGACCAGTCTCTCCAGCACCTTCAACATGTAAGATGTGCGGGCCACTGGTCGCTGGTACGGAACTCGGGGAGCAGACCGGAGCGCTGCTGTCGGCGCTGCAGCCCCGGCTCGGAACGACACAACAAGCGAGAAAAGCCTGCTGTTGTACTGTTGTGCTAACTGGGGCTAATATTCCATGCTCGGCGCCCCGAAGTTTGTTAGCTCCGTGCTACTACCACACAACATAGGCATATAGGCTCTGCAGTTCCGCGACAGAATCAGACATACAGAGACTTGGAGACATCAGGAGAGAGCTTGAGGAAAAGTCCGCGAGGTAGCTGGACTCTGTGTTGCCCAGAGGCGGCCGGTGGCTGGACCGTCCAGCTCCGCCTTCCCGCAGGCTGCAGCCATTACCTTCTCTAATGAGATGCAAACCACGCTCTACTTGCCCCTCCCCTCAAACTTAATTAGTTTCTTTTTTCAGTGCCAAAACTTGTTTCAATGCCAATACAACTGTTTTCAATACAAATTTTTCAATGCCAATGTTTCCTTTTTCAATACTGGTTTTGTTTTCAATGCCAATTTTTCTTTTTTTGGATGCCAAATTTTAATGTCACTGTTCTGGCTCCATACAGACATCTTAATGACGATATCTTCAAAACTCTGAAACTCACACCAAAAACATCTAGATGAAAAATAGCACTACTAATAGGTCAGAGAAGATATATGTATCTTCAGACCATTGCCTTCTTAGGGATCCTGAAGAAAATCTTAAGAACTTTGAATTTTAAAAAAGATTTCAGAGTTTTCCACAGACATTTTCTTAAAGTTTGGGCCACCTGGCATGGTGCGGTAACATACCTTGAACCATGTCATTGCATATTAGTGCAGAAAGACTATTAGTGTAACTATATCTGTCTAAGGGGCTCTGTATTGTTGAGGGCCGTGTAATGTGGGCTTCTTTTACATGTTTATAGGTGTGACCAGTTACATGTAGGAAAAACATATTTGTCTTTCTGTATGCCACATATGCTCAGAGCATCCAGTACACTGTATTTATAAATCCTAATGTCTACTTGTTACTGGAGACAATCTGCTGCCATTCAGCACACTGTGCCAGTGTCCACCGGATGTGTGAATGAAGAGTCTCACTTGCTCACACACAGCTCCTCCCTCCACTCTGCTTTCCTTACATGCTGAGTCTATTTTTGCTGAACCACTTCTCTTCTCTGCAGACTTTAATTCACTTGCAAATGTCTATAAATACTCATATTTATATGCAGTTGACATCAAATGAAGTTTTCTGTCACTTCCCTGCAAGTCTGTGAAAGAAGAGATGGTGTGCTACAATTTCCCTCTCTTTTAGTACAAAATATTCAGGAAATACAGGTACAAAATAATGGTAAGCTGGTGTGCCGTAGTATAATAGAATCAAAGTATCCTTTACCACATTGATCACAAAATAGCTGTAACCTTTATTCAGTTTATTGTAAAATACAGATGTCAGCAAAATAACTATAAACACTACCGGAAATGTTACCTCCAAATAACAGATTGACACTTTCAGGAAACATTTGAACAGTGGACCAGACAGTAACACACACCATATCAAGTTCTTGATAGGATCAGTTTGAGCATTCTAACTTGTAACCAAGTGATTATTGGGAACTATAAGTTTTAACTGTCCAGCTGTAGCTGTGTATTTGCCAGAAAACAAATGAAGTAAACCAATGTAAAATTAAAAGATTGCGCTTGAGTAAGCACAGCCCAGTCCAGTTGCCCACATGCCAGTGATTTAACTACCCTCCTGAACAGTAAAGCCAATGGCTGTATATCTGTGTCTCATTGAGAAAATGTTGTGTGTAAAACTAACTGATGGCACCTCTGTTTCTCTATTTCATTAATCTCAGTGTGAATAGTATCCCCCAAACAAGATAAAAGTAACTAAAATTATTGATCTGTTGCCATTAATAGGTTAACAAAGGCATCAGTGAATTGAATAGATAGAAACAGGGTTTGCAAAGTTAGATACATATGAATAAATATGATACCAGTGTTGCCTCGTATCCTATTTTCATATTTGCCATAAACACCCTTTTGGCTTTCTGAGGGAGTGGAGATCGAAGACAAATGTGTTCCCTGAATCAAAGCCAAACTTCTGCACCCTGAGACTAAATACTCATTATAGATTGCAATGAATTATGAATCAACTAATGAGAGTAAGGCAGCTTATCATCTCAATCACCATTCTGTCTGGCACTGCATATAAAACCAAAGTTCCTGAAAAAACACACCCTCCAAACTTTTTAACACACAAACATGCATCCAGTGTCAGCCACCCGCTGTCTGTGTCAGTTAAAAGATTGGCATTTACCTGAAAAGGTCATTCAGTTAAAACGATCGTGTGTGTGTGTGTGTGTGTGTGTGTGTGTGCATGCTTGCAGGTCTGTCTCTAACTGTGATGTGAGCTGCTAATTGGATTGTGTCCTCCTCACTGCTGCTCTTTGGCTAGAGAAGTTATGGATTTTGGTTAGCGTTCAACAAGATGCTGTCACCTCGCCGACTGTTGGGTGTGCAGTCTTTTTTATGCATGTCATTAGTTTTATGACAAACTACGGCTTTCTCAAATCGAAAAATGATCTCTTCATTTTGTATGTGTAATTCATAGCACAGACATCCAAGGAGGTAACTATTTTGTAAATTCTCATTTTAAAAAATGTATAAATGGTACCGACCCAAATGTGCACATTGCAACAGTGACACATTGTAGGGATGCGTACTTGGTCTGTCAGCTTGTCTGCAAAATTTCTGCCATAGTTTCACTGCTGACATGCCTGCTGACCTCTTGCCCTGTCACATCCCCATACTGCCAATACCATTTATGTGTGTATTGCATCTTTTGGATGTGTTGCATTCATTTCTGAGGACACACCCAACCAATGCTCAGATGGGAGAGATGTCAGTACCCTATGTCTCTGGATAAACATTGACAAAGAGAATAAACAGACATTAATCAGATGCAATGCAAATGAGGCTGATATGATTTTTCCAATCATGTAAGACTCTGTAGCTCATACTTTTGTAGGATTAATTGATTCATTATTTTAACTTGTTGTCAAATGTAGACAAATTAAACAGTTTTGAACATGGAGTGAAGCATTTTGCATTTCTGCTGGTAGTAAAATTTTGTATTAGCAACTATGTATTAAGAGCAGGTTAAACAGACATCTGAGAAACAAATAATAAGAGATTGTCTGGCCATTTGCTATTATTCAGCCAGAGACACGTACAAAGAAACCATTTAGAGGCATAGCACAGACAGACATGGCTGACAAAAACCCAAGCAGTGTCCTCGACACATACTTTATTTGTCCTCATGGGGAAACTGGTTTGCAGCACGATCTCAGGGCATTTCATCACATCACAACACTCACCACTAGACACACTCATGCACATACCCAGACACATACCTTGCACTTTGCAACTAATTAAGTTTTAGGGAAGAAAGAAGAGGAAAAACAGAAAATAGCACGGGCAAGATTATCTGGACATCCTTTGTGAAGAAGTGGTCAAAGTGGATGGGGGATAAGGTGCAGTACCTGTTTGCTGGCCAATGTTGCAGTTTTTCTGAGAGTCCTTTTCTGTTCCTCAGTAGCATTGCCAAACCAGCAGATGAGGGAGTAGGACCAAAAACTTTGTGTAGAAGCACTGTAAAACATTTGGAGCATTTTGCTGTAGACAATAAAATGCTCTCAACTGGTGCATTTCAGCCAAACAGGTGCTGTGCTGTCTTATTTGTGGCTCCTCAGGCATCTAAACAATGGCCAAAAAAGGCCTATGGGTATTGTATTGGTCCACACATACCAGACACGATTTCTTAAAAAACTACTTTAAAAATACAGAGTAACCTAACCCTCGGATATCATTAAAAACTCTAGGAGACTATTTGAGTAATGTAAAGACTGTTGTTACAGGTTGGCTTTCAATTGGGAATTATCATTGTGGGAACAATCTAGAGCAAGTAATGTAATGATCACTCTTTAGACCAACATTGAGTCAGGTAGGCATATAACCTGAGGCGGTCGCAAAAAGCTGAGCTGGTAAACTAGTCTGGTCAGTTTACAGATGATACATTAGCTTTGGGCATTTTAGATACAATTCTTCTTGTTTTAATCTGGACTTCCTTAATGCAGCCTAAAAGTGCCATCACACCTGCTGTACATGTAATCCACCCACACAGGTATGTTCACTTGATTGATTAGTTCCCATTTCAGGACTGTGTGGGCTTGAGCAGACATCTCTCACTAACCTGGTAGTTGTGTGGTTGTCACACACAGCCAGTCCAATCTCCACTGCTCTCTGTCAGTGCAGAAGAAAGGTCTGCAAGCACCAATTATCATTATTCACATTTTATAACACTGCTCCACCCAATAAATCCTTCCTTTTTGCCTCTAATTTGCTGTTCAAAAGTTGTTCTCAGTAAATGTCTGTAATAGAGCCTTTTCAGAGCAGACACACAGGTGTGACCAATGACGTTAACGATAACTCCATCCTATTAAATGTCCCAGTAATCCATGTCAGCGAGTGAGCATGTACAATACCAGAGCACTGGAAGTGGCTCACCTAATGCAGCTTTCATTAATGTTATAAATTCTACCTGTGCTTTCCTGCTTAGACAACTCAAAATGGCTGCCGTGAAAGGTTCTACAGATAGTCAGGTGTAAAATCACTAGAAAAGTTGTGTAAACGATTTTTAACAATAGCTATTGAATATTTTTAGAATCAAGTATTCTACTGATTATCCCATTGATTAATCGCATTAATCTAATAAAAAATGATTTTGCATTCTAAAACAACAATACCAAATAATGCATAACAAAACAGGCCTGTTAAATAGGTTCAGATGTTCTTTGTTTGCACTTTGTTACCTTCTTTTTTAAGCGTGAAATGACCCCAAACTTTGGACATTCACTGTCTTTTAAGAACGGTTCTTGGCTTTCCTCCATCGTGCCAACTCAATTCTGATCGCAGTGGTGTGTGTCCGCAATTACAGTCCGTGTGGAAAAATGACCCCTGAGCTAAGCAGCCCACATAACACGGGTGATGGATATTAAACGAAGCCTCGCGGCAGAGATTTTGCTTTGACCATTTTTTTAATCGAATTATTCAAGTTACTCAAGTAATCGTTTCAGCTCTAGTTAAGTTTCATTGCAGGAAAAACGTATTTTGCATGCACCTCTATTATCGTCAGTGTGCTGTATTGTGATGGTCCAATGCTGATCTATGCACCGCAGTAAAGATATACATTTTTACTTTGACCCAATCTGCTCTGAACTTTGTGAGCACAGCCATTGATTGACAGCTACTGCGTGTACCATAAGTAGATAAAGACAAAATAAAGTTGAAGCACTAACTAGCACTCAAAAATCATTATCATTCTGAGACCAAACTTAACATTTGCCAGGCAAAATATTCACAATATTTAGATTTAGCTATCAGGTTTGTGCCAAAAATGCTGTTGAAGTTCACACCATTGGGTAATTTACAGTCACAGTTAAAGGATAAATTCACCCAAAAATGTAAATGTACTCATTATCTACTTACCCCCATGCCTATTGAAAGTCAGGTGAAGTTTCACAGTCCTCAAAACATTCCTGGAGCTTTGAAGTATTCTCCTTGATATCTGAAGTAGAAGGGGACAAAACATATAAGGTCCCCATGCAGCTCACCCAGCATAATTCAAGTCTCCGGAAGTCGTATGATCACAAATTGATGTTGTTCAAAGTCCCCATCTCTGGTTGTTTGAGAGAATGCGGCAACACTCAGTGTGTTTACATGACACTCGTGAAAACCAAATTACTGGGTTAGTCCGACTATGATCGGATTATTAAGATGTATACACCTTAGTCTGACTAAAATCGGACCGGATCGGATTTCTCATAGTCAGATTAAAACACCTAGATTATTGGATTGATAGTCGCATTACACCTGCATGTATACATTCCATCGGATCGGATCGGATTTTTGTGTTGTGCGCAGGCTCAAGATTTTTTTCCCGGGACCGTGAGCCGGAAGTAGAAGGACGGTGAACTAACTGCAAGCAAGAGCGCCATTGTACATCTAGTTTGTGTAATTATCATGTACACCATGTACCAAATGTACAAAGATGTAGCTTTGTCTCGTTCTTCGTACGCCATCTTTCTCGAATGCTGAGGCAGAGTTTGTTGTTGCTGGTGACGTAAAGAGCTCAACCTGAGGTGGCTCTATTGCCACTAGTTGAAATGACTACAGCGCCACCTATCGTACCGGGGTATACACTCATGATGTATACGCGTACACAGTTGTCTGAGTAGCATAGTCGAACTATGTCTGTAATCCGATTAAGCTGTGCATGTAAACGTACTAAATGTTTCGCTGTGAAGTTCCAGAAATGTTTTGTGAACTATGAAATTTCAACCGACTTTCCATCTGCCTCAGAGTAGATGATAGCAATTTCATTTTTTTAAGTGAACATATATGTACTCTACATCCAAAGGCCCTGGTCAGTATACCGTTTAGAACCCAGAACTTCTTATGAGAGTTCACCTGAGTGACTTGCAGGTTTGCAAACATTCAAAGGGTTGTAAACTAACACAAAGTATTTACACATTTTGATTTTCACTTCAAATTATATTTTTGGAAATCTGATGTTTACCTGGATTTTTGTATTATGGATTTAAAAGTAGTTTCAGGCTTAACTCTATTTACAAAATAAACAGAGGAATTGGGTAATGGGTTCTAGCGCTAAATTGGATTTCTTCTTAGTCCAACGTAATACACATAATCCCAGTACATGATAATGTTTGCCAGAATGTTTAAAGTACTTGAAAGTCAGATACTAACAATACCTAAATTAGCTTCTTACATAAACCCCATGTGTGCTTTGATCCCAAGTAGAATTTGACTACCAGGTGTGACTTTTGTGTTCTTTGGGTTTTTCTCCCCGACCCATCATACCCTCACTATCTTGTTCCATTTTTGTATCACTCACCTTTCCCTTTCTTGTCTTTCGTCTCTGCTACCGCATGTGTTTCCTCTCTCTCTCTCTCTCTCTCTCTGTCCCTCGATGTGTCTCTCTCTCTCTTCCTCCCTCATTCTCTGTCTTGGGCTCTGCGTCGGTATGCCTGTTAGTTGTTCCTGGTAGAGTGAAGCGGCTGCATTATCTAGATACATTATTGATGCACGCAGCACTCTGACTAACGCGCACACACACATGCACACATACACAAACTCCAACCACTCACTCACATAATAAAAACATACATACACTCATAAAATCAAACACATTGTTGCACGTACACACACCCGTACACCGCCACGAAGAGCATGTGCCTCAATTTGTTTCTGAATGTGAGTGGGAGTGGTAGAGAAAAAGAGAGCGACAGCACACGTGCATGCTGTTACTTTGTAGCTAAGAGAGCACAGCTGATACTGCCCAACTTCGTCTCTAGGAAGACATGAAACAGTCATTCTGTTTGAAATGCACAGGACTAGAATTATGCACATCTGCAACCCCACGCTGAGCTAATAGCTTAGCGTTGTGTGCTTGCTCAACACCCTGTAGTACTTTAGGAGGAGCTGGAAGAAACAATCAATCTTTTAAAATAACTAAAGAGCAGTCAGACAAGAGAAATTCTGAACAACCAAAAAAGAGAGGAGATGAGAAAGAGTTATGAAAGAGAAAAGTACTGAGGAGTGACAATTTGAGTGGCGGGGAAGGCGGAGGTAGTCGAGGGGGCCACAGAAGAGTTCCCAGCATCTCTTTTCCCAGGGCTTTGTAAGGGCCTCATTAAATATGGATGGTGTTTGGAGCAGAGCAGGGGCAAGTGGGACTCCACAAACAGCACAAGCAGCCCAGGCAGGCCCATCCTACTGCGATGGAGCCTGGCTGTCCTTTTTCGCCTTGTCTGTCTCTCCATCCTGACTCATTCCTCTGTCTTCCCCCCTTTCCCTCCCTCATTCATTTCCCTTTTCTCAACCTTTCTCTCTTCCCTCAAGTGTGTCTGTCTATCAGCTGCTCTGATGACAAAGTGCATCCATTTTCACCGCTCGTCCTGTCTGTTCTTGTCTTTTCCCTCTGCTAATTTCCTCTCTCCTTCATCTGCTCATCCTCTTCCTTCTCTCATCACCGCTCATTTCCCTCTCTTCACTCTTTTTTTCCCCCCTGTGATGATTGCCCAGTTGTTTGATTAGTGCCGATGCAAAAAGAGAGAAGCTTCCCCTCCATTGTTTACTCCCCTCTTCATAGCTTTCTATTCCTTTTAGATCATTTTAAATCTTGTGTGGTGCTTGACTGATGTTCCTACTGCATCTATCTATCCATCCATCCATCTGTTTGTCTGACTGCAAATCTGACTATTTTTGGCCATGCAAAATCATTCGGACTGTGATTCAGCCCCACAGCATATCCTAACCCTTAATTCTGTTGTTGTGTTTGCCCTCAGGAGATGAAGACACATCAGGCCAGTCGTCTACAGCAGAATGATGGACGGAGAGAAAGCAGAGCGGGACTGTAACTGGCGCCTTCATGGAGCCCTGATACACAGGGCAAAGAGCAGGTGTGTGTGTGTGTGTGTGTGTGTGTGTGTGTATGTGTGTGTGTGTGTGTGTGTGTGTGTGTGTGTGTGTGTCAGTCTTTCTAAGCCGTTAAATGCAAATGTGAAACAGATTTAGTTTTTATGTGTACACAAAAACAAAGATGCTGAGATAAGAGGATTAAAAGAGCGTGAGATAAGGAGAGAGTTAGACAGACAGACAATGAGAGGGAAGTGAGTAGTGAACCAGAGACAGAGTCTGTGTTATAGTTTTCGTCAGTCTGTTACTCTAAACAGACCTGTAAGGTTTGGCGAAGCTCAGCGTAATCTGGCTCAGCAGGAGTGACGCACAAGCTCACCGTCACAGCATGCAGACACACTTGGTAATCCCATTTGCCTGCTCTGTGTGTTAGAGTCTGTTTGCATTCAGAGCATTATACAAAGTAAGTTTATGATGCAAGTAATGGAGGCTACACCCGATACTATTTGGAGGAAACATAGTTACAATTTAAAGTATGTTCACATTCAGCTATACCAGCTAATCATTTTTGTATGCAGCTAAGTGGCTACTGCAAATACATTTTGAGGTAAACAAAATGCCGACCAAATTATGCTTTTTATTAACTCTACTGAATATATGTTAATTAAAGTACCTGGCAAGATGCAGAGATGTTGATACTGAATGTAGCTGTAACATGTTCGCTGATGACATGTCTAATTTGTTTTCTTTAAAATTTCTTCCAATAAGCTTGTCCATCAAGTGACTCCTGCATTATTCAACTTATATTGTTGTGTTTTGGCACTGGCAGCACTTGGTAAAGGTTAGAGGAACATCATGCTCTGTTTCATACATAAAAAGACGCAAGACTTAAGATTTTTGGAACAACAAGAAGTTCTCTTGTTGCATAAACCAGTTGCAACAGAGAGGACTCTGGATGTGAACCCCAAATCTGGTGTCACAGTTCTGCACTTTTTATTCCCACCATAAACCCAGACCATCTTCCTGCGACTCCAGTGTGGTACAGTGTGGGCTCTTTCAGATCAATGCTGAGCTCCTTAGATTTTCCCATTGCATTGTTTGTGGGTGAGTATAATGGGTGTATCAGAAAAGCGCTATTTAAATGGCCCCAGTAAAGTCATGGGGCGTTGTCAGTCATATTCACTCGCAGAAATTAAGAGGTCATGCTAAAAAGCAAGTTTGATTTACACAACTTTCAAAATTGACAGTTCAGGTTGTGTATTTTTGACTCAGCAGATTTCAGTTGAACCAAACTTCATGAATGTTTTTGAGAGAAAGTAGTTGTTACCAGGATAAAGTACAGTATGTAGGAGTAGTATGTTTAAATTGATAGTTGAATTGAATCGTGAACTTGAAGAATCATGACAGCCCTAGGTGATATACTACCTAGAGAAGCAAAGAGCATGTCTTGGTGGATGGATGGTTGAATAAAGTACAAGACAAGTGACTGTGACTTGCATTCCATGTGGGCAGAGGCTGATAAAACACTAACTTGGGGAAGAAACCTAGTTTTGGTTAAATATTCAAACAGTAAATGCGTCCTGTCTCCTGTCATTGTTGGCCTTTCACTATTTTACAGAGAAAATTATTGTTCCCTGATCATCTGGAAGTGTCCAAACATCATAAAGATTGTATTAAAGTGTTTTCAGTTTTCACAGGTTGATAATGAACGAGAAGAAATTAAATCTGTTAACAGAGAATATTCTTCAGATGCAATACTTTCAATAGAAAAATGTCATTATTTGAGTAGCATTACTTTGACTATGAAATGTATTTGCTGTAGTTGTATAAGCCACCTATTATAGGAAACAAAATAGAATAAGCCTTTCCCTCTTTTTAAGATTACTTACTGAGTGTTTCACCCTCTGATGTCTGTCTGGATATAAATATGGTTTGTTTGTCTCAAGGCAGATTAATCTCTGTGGTAAACTGAAACTTTACACAGCATCTCTGTGATGAGATTCATTATATCAGCAGCTGACGTGGCTGTTAGAGGACAACCAACACAGCTCATTATTTTTAATAATGCTCATATACGCTGCTGCTCTTTCCACCAACACATACTGATTAATACTTATTATAAGAACATTGTTCATATACATGTTAACATATGTAAGCACATTGAGATGGAGTTTACTGTAATGTTAGGGTGAGGAAGAAGACACTACACATCAAATTATATTGCTTTTTTTGTATAAAAGTGTTCATGATTTTAATGTGATCAGTTTTCACTTGCATTCAATAGCCTTTTTTTATTGTATTTTCGGTATGTATGAAACACAGGGAGACGTATGATAGAGGGAGAAGAGATAAAAAAGTGAATAAATGAATGAATGACTGTACAGGAGCGAGCATAAGTATGGGCAATGGGCATAGTCTGTAAGTGCTGCTGCAGCCCTATCACTCACCTTGTCTCAATGTGTGTATTTGTCTGCAGCAGTTTAAGAATGCAGCATTCTTAAAGCACCTCTCTGCTGGGAGATGACGTTAGGGTTTCCTGCAGTGTGTTATAGCCACCAAGCCTAAGACAAACGACCACGACTGCCATTGTTAGAAGAAAACTTTGGAAAACAAAGCAGAGAAACACAAGAAAGGGTCACTTACACTATGTAGTGAGTTAAGCAACTGTTCAGATACTGGTCTGATTTAGCTCACCTGGTGACTAAGTTTGATCACACTGTAAGATAACTTTTTGTATGACTTTGGTCAATTTGATGAAAACCTAGAAATCACCTGTGAAACACATTCATGAGAAATAAATACACAACACAGGGTTTCTGTCGGGTCTTAAAAAGTCTAAAATTTAACAATCTCAATTTTAGGCCTTAAAAAGTCTTAAATACATCCATATTTTGCATATAGGTCTTAAATTACATTTAGTTAGATCTTAAATATGTCCGTTCATTTACCGCTTCCCTTAAAATTAGTTCAAAATGGTCTTAAAAAGGTCTTTAAAAGTCTTAATTTTGACTTGTTCAAACCTGCAGAAACCCTGCAACAGACCAAGGAAGGACCAGTGTGAAAAGGAAAATGTTTCATTCCCAATTAAATTGTATTTAAGAAATAAAAAAATCTAAAGCTGTCATCAATACATTGGATTGAGCTTTAAGAGCTGATTCGGTAGATGTGAAGTTATTTCTTACACCTGTCTCCACAGTAGGGTGGCCAGATCGGCGCTGTGTTGTAACTGGGCCAGTAACAGCATCCAGGTCACTGCACAGTGCAAGTACCTGGCAGAACATGCTGTAGCTGTAGAATCTCTATCGAAATGTTGGCCAGAGGATTAAATGTCTGTTTGTCAGATAAAACAGTTACTCTTTGGCTGACCTGGTTGAAATATAGTGGGGAACCATGTCATTAATTCAACTAGAAAATATACATTTTCCAACTATGGCACAGAATAATGAAGTATAGTATAGTTTTGTTGTGGAACAAAGTGCAACAGACATATAAGTACAGTTTTATGTTCTCAGCAGCTTCTAATGTTACTCTCTCATCTTGAATGCTGTGGTTACAAAACAAGAATTGCTGTGCGGTCTCAACACTGTTTTCCCAGAGTGGACCACTGTTCTTGTACTTCATCACTACAGTCAATCAAAGCCACTTAAGAAGGAAAACATGTTTATGGGATTAGAGGTGATTAGGTGTGTATGAAGACTTGGTCCCATCTGAAATGCACCGACATTTGGCTGTAATCCACCCCTGATATTTTAGGATGAAGTAACTCCTCTGGAAATCCCTTCAGGGTCATACTGTTCCTTTATATTTGTTGTATCATTTTCACTTGTGAGATCACCAGGCTGATGAGTTAGGAGGATTATTCTGACCCCAACAAACCTAAGTACACTTCTCCATTGTGTCTGTGTAACCGGAGAAGGGAGATCCTGTGAGTGAAGCAAACAGGAAGGGTGAGCTGTGGAGAGATAGAAGTAAGGGGCGGATGTGATGAAAAGAAAGAGAGAAGCAAAGAGAAGAGAGGGGTATCCACAGACAGATGGATAGATAATGTGCTTATGACTCAAGATCCCCCAGGAGACATTGCTGTCTCACTGCGTCACTCACCTCTTTCATCTTCTCTCACCTTCTATCACACTTCTCTGTTTTCTCTCCTCCTTTCATTCAGTTTTGTTCTCTTCTCTCATCGTACTGTAGCTGATGATTCACTAGACACCTTCCTTTTCTATTCTTTATTCAAAACTTGAACTCCCCATCTCTCTGTCCCTCCCCCCCTCCCCCTCCTTCCTCCCCACTCTCTGGTTTTCTCTAATGGATGGTGCTAATGTCCATCATCAGCAACGTCCGTCTGGGGGAGATCCCTTCCTGCATCTGCTCACTGAGGGACACAACTGGCCTGCTGAGATCATTCACTCATTCATTGTATCCATCCATGTATTTATTCATTTATCTACTCATCATCTATCCATCGGTTTATTCATTAATTCTTTGTGAATGGCACCTTTGATCATTGATTTATTGGTCAGTACCAACAGTGTCAGCTGGTAATGTTTTCACCTTTTGAGTATGTGTGTGTGTGTCATTATGTTAATGTGTGAAATGTGGTCCTGGAGACACCTTTCATAGTATGAACTATCAGCGCTAGAATTTACAGCTGTGTAATCAAAAGGAAGGCTGAGTTGAAAGTGGCTGTGGTCAAAGCAAGGGGGCCAGAAGTAAGGACATGGCCCCCCCCAGAAACGGTTCTAAGTAGTTTGCCAGTTGTGAGCTGCTATCATTCGCTATCATTCAAAATTTGGTACTACCATTCCATTCTCATAAGAAAACCGGTTTGAATTTTTTAAAATTAGCCCAACCCGACTCAATCACAGAGATAGTGTCACAACTGTGCAAGATGCATTAAAGAATGTGGTATAAATTAAAATGAAGGACAATTTCAAACATGGGTCTGGTCTTATTTTATAATGTAGTAATGACTACATTACTCCAATGTATGGTGAACATGTTGACGGTTGTGTGTGCGTGCGTATATGCGTGCGTATATGCGTGCTTGTATGTGTGCGTGTATGCGTGCTTGTATGCGTGCGTGTGTAAAGTAAGTGAGAGAGGAAGTATTGGACAGCATCTACATACATTCCCCGCTAATGTTTGTGCTCTTTGATGAGCCTGTGCTAGGTTACTTAAAAAGCAAAACCATAAAAACTGTTTCCAAAGGGCAACATGAAATACATTTCGGTATCTGTCTGGATGGACTGTCTGCATGCAGCCCAATGAGTTAGTCTATTACTACGAACATGTGATACCCAGTGTAGCATAAATACACTAGAACTGAAATGATTATTCTACTCATTCATATTCATTAAGTTTAACAATAAAACCTTCTGTTGTTAATTTATTGAAATGGTTTGATAATAGATTATTCATTCCATTGCATTTTTGAAGCAAAAAGGCCAAAAATCTGTTGGTTTCACCCCTCAAATGTAAAACTGTGATCTTTTTCTTTTCTATAAAACAAATAACGAGCATTTCAACTTTTAATGATATCTTATATATAATCAGTAATGAAGAGAATCGTTAGTGGTGGCTCTAAACACAGCAGTTTCCATTTTTGAGTTTAAGTGGCCCTTCAAAGGCAACATTAGTGTGTGTGTGTGTGTGTGTGTGTGTGTGTGTGTGTGTGTGTGTGTGTGTGTGTGTGTGTGTGTGTGTAAGCTGATATGTCATTAGATAAATAATTGCAAGCTTTCACAAAGACCCATTAGCTCACAACTACAGCTCCTACCTACAGACACCAGAGGCGACCCATGTCCATAACATCCAGCTCACCGAGCACCACAGCCTGTCAACAGTCATTTATAACGACCACCTGCATTACAGCAAACACAACAGGAACCCATTTAAAGAAGACTGCATTGTTATTGATAATTCAGAATTAGTGATATTGATATTTACTGAGGGTTGAGCGCAACATGCGAGCAGTTGGCTCATAACTCGGGCTAAGAGCCTATTAGGCAGCATGAAGTCACAAATGACATCATTGCTGGCCTCAGCCCAGACATCCCACTGCCAGGCCTAATACATGTGTTTGTGTGTGTGTCTGTGAGTGTGTGCACTGTGTCTCAGAAGCATTATTTTCACTACTGCAATTAACTTCATCATTCAGCATCTCGTATTCTGAATCTGATTGTTGACACACTGTCACTTCAGCTCAATTTTGATCATTCACAAAACCTTGAGAAGTGTATTTCAGCAGCTGAGCTCTCTGTGTCCTGTTTAATATGCCTGTATTTTCTGGTTGGATTCATGCAGGAAATGTTTCATTACATTTCACTTACTTTTGCTTTGGCAAACAAGTAAACTCAGTTAACTGAATATCTGTGTAACCCCTTTGCACTTTTGTCCCCTGGTAGGTAAATGGAGGTGCAGGACAGGAGCCGCTCCCCGTCCCGTAGGACCAGCCGGGTGGAGCAGGTGGTGGGACGATGGCTGAGACGTTCCAGAGACTTAGGCAGCAGGTCTCACTCTCTGAGCAGGTAAAACTCTGTTTTTGCTTCATTTAGATTCAGCAATTAGAGTCTCTGTTTTATCTGGCCTAAATTTGTCTCCAGCCTTAGGGAGGGGCCTTTTTGAAAACATTTACATACATTAACGACCCACCAAACAATATCTGGTACTTTATATAGTATTTATTCTTTCTTTCCTTATTTTTCTAAATGTACAAATATGAAGTTGTTAACCAAAAAACTGTTAAGACTGCATAAAATTGCGAATGAAATTCATTAATTCTGAATGAATTATTTTTGGTTTTATATTTATGTCCACCTGCTCCTCTCCAGAGACCGGGTTGCAGCGGATGGGAAGACGGCAGAGTCCAGTGGCTCAGATCAGAGGAATTACCCCTTCCGCTTTAACGTTCAGATCCAACGGGACCCCAACCTCAACTCTCATGGCCTCACTCTGTCCTCCCAGTCCCCCATTCTGGTGCAGGAGGTCACCCCAGGTATGACAAGACTTCTTAAACTGGTGCAGACAAAATATGAATTAGTTATTAACAGCCAAACCCCTCCCTCAGCCGGTTGTCTGTTTTGAGGTAGCGGTTATAAAGCTCAAGCTGCTCTCATGCTACAAATGGTATTGTGCATGTACGTGATTGTTCTATATACAGATATATAACCCTTTTACAACCGATGCAGCGCTTCTCAACCAGCTCATGAGTGGAATGAAACACAGTACTCCTCAGTATCAGGGGGTTTGATTTCAGCTGACTCTGCAGGTTTAGGTGGGCCCCGCTCTGTCTGGTTGGTACCTATCATCTTACCCAACACCAGCTCAGGCTCCCTCCCCACTGAGATCACTTTCTACATGCCAGGTCTGCAGTGTTTTGGTCTGCTTTGTCAGTGTCTCTGGCACAACAGGCACAGCTGTTACTTTGTAGGTGCTGAGCCGCGATGGCAGCAGCACTGAAATAACCTGCCCCACCCATGGGAGAGTCAGGGCCATACTGACAGATATACAGGACATACTTTTTAGGGTATTGTAGATACAGTTGTGTATCAAGAGCTGTTTAGTATTATTTTGTCAATTCAGTCAAATCTAATCAATTGAACCAGCGTTATCCTCTGCTTATGGAGACTGGAATTATCATCTGAGTCTGTTTGGATGCACTACAAGGAACGTTCAGCTGTGAAACAGTCTCAGCTTAGCACTGATGCCTCTGTATGACCTACATGAACAAACAAAACCATCGATAAGCAGTTTGACTATTTCAATATAGTAAATCTTAATGCCTGTAACAGGGTCGAATTCCTAAAATTAAAAATCAGTCTCACGGCCTGAGGAAAGAAGCTGCCTTGTAGTCCTGTGGTATTGCAGCGGAACAACTGGTTTATATCTTAACATTTTATGTTGACCTTGCAACTGAGCTAAAGTATTTTTTAATTTGGCTTGTTATTATGTAAATATTTACATTACAAAGGAATGTTGATAGCTTTAAATTTAGCTCAACAAAATTACAGAGCAAACAAATCTGTTTGCTGTAAAATTACAGAGTATAACATGCTGTAGTACACAAAGTTTGTTACGTGTTCATAGCCATAGAAAGATACATTACTTCATCAATATGCATCCTAAAAGCAACTGTGTTTGAAAAAGAAAAGTAGTATAAAAAAATATCACTCTTTCACTCACCTACAAAACAAATGCACATGCTAGCCAGGTCAAGATCAGTAGGACACCACACCTTTGGTGGTAACAATGCTGCTGTTCGTCAGAATCAATTAAGCAATGAAAATGTCGCTTCTTTAACCTAAATGAATACAATAGTGCTATATTTGGTACCGAAATGCAAACTTCTGTAAAGAGCTTTACTGTAAGACATCCAAGCAATGAGGACCGCCTTCCTTTACTGCGTTATGTCATACCATATAATTAGTGAGAGGGTAAATGTATTCTGGTCTTTCTGGAACAAAGCTTTTTGTCTCATTCTCCCTGTTGTCTCCTACTTTGCAAAGAGCAAGTCTTCTCAGCAAATGTAATAGTGAAGTGGTGCCAGACAACTGCAGGCCTCTGGCCGCTGAACAAATCAAACTGCAAAAAGGTGGAAACTCAGAGGGAGCCAATACTGTATGCTCATACTGCATACATAGATACAGAAAACATAGTGTAGAACTGATGCTGGTGTGCGTGTGTGCGTGCGTGCGTGCGTGCGTGCGTGCGTGCGTGCGTGCGTGCGTCCATGCCTGTGTGTGTGTGTGTGTGTGTGTGTGGGTGTGTGTCAAGCATCTTCACTATAATGAGGTGGCAAAAGAGAGGAGGAGATTTTCAAGAAGAGGGAGCACTTTTTGCTCCTAATTGAGTCTCCCGGCTGTTTACTCTCACCAAGAACCTCATCCAATCACACCTTATGTACTTTCTATTATGCAATAGATAGGCAAGAATGGGGTTAGGGCTGTGACTGGACTCTCGGCGAAGGTGGTGGGACTGCGTACAGCTGAAAGTGTGACTGGAAAAATCTGTTGCACAGCTTTCTACTAAATTCATTCACAGGGACATGAGGTTGTGACAGCACCTGTAGGTGGACATGTCACCTCCACTTGATTAAAGGCACTGCACCTTCTGCTCTTCACAATGTAACCTTAGAAATACATAGTTTTGCACAATTCTGAAACTCACAGATGTACAGTATTGTAAAGACCTGTTAATGATGCTTAGCTTTAGTGTCAATTGCAGAACTTGAAAAGAGTGATGCAACACTAATGGTTAGTCCTGCTGCACGATTTGTAAGGGCTTCTTCTTTTCAGAGCCAGATACGTTTCACTCGATTGATAGAGCTAAATCATTCATCATTACATATATTATCCTGAATATGATCTACTTACAGCCACCATACTTACTTAAGGATTAACTGCCTTTTAGAGCTGATGCCAACCTGTATGTAGTGTGCATAGTGAATCATTCAGAGATTCCTTAAATTGTATTGGCAATCTGTGCCTACAGCGTGTTTGTACACAGCATCTTGTAAACACAATGTTTATACACAACTCTGCTATTTTCATGGTAAAGTGTACTGTTTGTGTTTAGTCAATAATATTGATCTTGTCTTATGTACATTCCTTATA
Organism: Diplodus sargus; assembly: GCA_903131615.1. Taxonomy (NCBI): domain Eukaryota; kingdom Metazoa; phylum Chordata; class Actinopteri; order Spariformes; family Sparidae; genus Diplodus; species Diplodus sargus. Next base: position 1,560,942 of record CAEMYA010000258.1, read on the forward strand.
AACACTTAATTTGACCCAAGGCCAAGGACCCCATAGCTAATTGAAGGATGGAACATTATTGTATAGCATTCTGTTGCACATTATACTGGGTCCATAATAGATTGTAGGGCGGTCTGAAGTACCATTTATCATCAAAAACATCTGATTAACTTTTTTACACTTACTTACAAGTCGATAATTATTTACTGTATATTTAGTATATTATAGTCAGTAGGTGATTTGTTAATTTTTAACAGGGGGGATGGCCCAATGGGAGCACCACCCTGCCCCAACACACCTATGTACTCCTCCCACAGGACATTGTTGCAGGATGCCTTAACCATAAATGTGACATTTTTGAGTCTGCAATTCCATTTTATCCAGTTGTCTTCCTTCTCTCCCTACTACAATTGTCTTTTTATAACTGTATTAAAGTAATGAGTAAATACACCTTTAAATTGTATGCAGTGGACTGAGTTTATTCAGGCAGGTTTTCTCATGTTTCTCAAAATACGCTGCAAGCAGGGTTAATTTAAGTTACATGACTCACATGACCCCTTGGAATTTTTGGAATCTAAATTCCTTGAAGGACACACATTAAACATTGTGCAAAATAGCAGAGCCCAACTGATTTATTGGTATTTGACTTTATTGATTTACCGGCTGATTTATAAGGTTTTAAAACCTTTGATGGAGAGTGATGGCAGTTTAACAAGGGGGATGCTTTTTGGTAATTTTGCTAACAAGGGGGACAGCATCCCCCTCATCCCCCCTCAAATCACCTACTGATTACAGTATATCATAGTCAGTCGTTAGTGTTCCCCACAGGTTGAGATTTTTCTTTGTGGTGGTGGGTGGCGTGGCGTGTGATGGATGGATTCAGTAACAGCAAATTGTTTTATGAATAAATCTATATGTTGCATAAATTTTATATTTGTAACATAGATAATGATTAAGAAATAAATAACTCTGTATAACAGTATATATTACAGTAATATACATTACTAGCCAGTCCAGCTAGAGTTGTAGGGCTGCTTGCTTGAAGTACCAGTGTGCACCTATGATGCAAGTGTGTGCATGCACGATCACGGTTAAGTTGTGGCTAATTTCAGAGGTTATTTAACACCAGTGTTCTCTGGAGGTATGTTTACTTACTGTACATTAGTCAATTATAACTGACCACACAATCAAATTCTAATGATCAAAATGTTTTCATCATGATGAGATGTGGCACTCAAACACCAAGCTAAGTAGGCAATACCACCGATGTAGTTGGTTGTGCAGCGATTACTATGACATTTAACATTATAGGTGAAAGCATAAACACAAGTAGTTTGTGTTTTGAGTGATTATATTTATATATTGTGCCCAGCAAATTAAGCCACTGGAAACATCCATTCTGAGAAACAGTTGCAGTGCAGTCAGAGGTCAGATTCATCTAAAAGATGAGGCCATGAAAATGTATTTCCTACAGATATTGCTGATGCAGTTTGTCAAGGTATAACACCTACTGGTAAAGGTTATCTTGCATGTGACTTAATACATGAGTTGACATCACTAATCAGTTACTAATCACTTTGACCATGAAGGCACACTGGTGGAAAGTTAGTGAAAAATATGTATTCATATTTGCATCTACCTGGGCAGACAGCCCAAGTAGGTCCTATGTATGGGACATGCTTTATTGAATGACTTCAGTACACACTGTGTATTGTGTTCTGCTTGTATTTGTACTCTGAAGTGCATTTTGCTGCTGAGCTGCAGAGCCACAACGATCTGAATCCCCCTGAGGTCTGAGGGCAGATTACCTTGCTCTCTCCTGTCTGGCTCAAGTCTGCTCTGTCACCATCTGCTTCTACTGATCACAGACACATACACACATACACGCATTTATTGAAACACTCAGACACACATTCACACACACACACACACACACACACACACACACACACGCACACGTGTGCATGGTCATCATGGTCTCCAGTGGCCCCACCAAGGCTTGGCTCTGTTTCTCCTCTCTCTGTGTCTCTGTGGCACATGCTGCAGCATTTTGACAGTGAAATATGAGGCCTTCATTTAAAAGCATTTCCAGAGCTATCTGTGTCACCTCCATCTGTCTATATCTATGTTTGGATGTAGCATCAAGTAATAACCATTACCAGCACAACTGCATTACTCAGTATTGGAAGGTTCCCTGAAAAATATGCTGAGGATGCTGTTGATAATTGTAACATGGAGGTGATAGCAGGGAGTGGTCTACAGAGGCAGGAAAAGTGTGATGAAAGTCTATGTGTATGCACATATTTATTGACACAGTAGACAAAGATTCCACATAGTTTTGGGTACAACATTTTTATTTTTATTTTTGTGCACAATATCTGCATGAATTCATGTATGTTTCCTGTGTTCAGAGCCATGATTTTTGCTCTACTGCCCATTTCAGATCAAATCAAATTTCAACTCACCTTTCAACATTTGTATGGTGGAAACTCAGCCAAAGACACTGTTCATGCCTCTATG
>CAEMYA010000258.1:1573889-1614210 GCA_903131615.1 Diplodus sargus
GCTAATTACCTCGGTTAGCAATGCACATAGCTGTCCCTGGGAGCTCAGTGCATCAATGGGTTGTTGGTGTTTAAGCCACTAGCACAGGAGCTATAGACTGGGAAAGGCCTGTGCTAGCTGTTAGCAGACTTTGATAAACCTCATAACATCAAAACTGTTTTTTAGTGTAATTTTTGTGTGTTGAAACTTTACCTATAGTTGTTTTGTTGGGTTATGATTGTTGTCTTGAGGCAGTGTTTTATTGAAGATCGGTGGCACAAAGAGTGACGTGGAAGGTTTAGGGAAATGGTGGTTTTCCAAGGAGGTAGCCCGCTACCCAGTCGATAAAACCAGGATGTTGGTGTCTTGAGTTTCTGCCCATGTGCTTATGGCTGTATGGGGCTCAATGTCTGCATGTTGTCATTATTTTATTTCAAATCTGATACATAATCCGATAACATTCTTTCTGCTTAACACACAATGTGGAACTCTGGATTGAAAATGAGCATGGTATTACATTATTTGATCATTATCAATAGTATTACATGAAAATGTCCCTACTGAAAATGTGATGAATTATTGTATTATTGGTTTAATATTACAATAACAGTCAGGATGATTTATAACCTTACTGGCTTAATACCTATTGTTATAGTTAATACCTATTCAGTTTTATTACATTTCTGATCAAATTCAATGCAATTTACGTTAAAGGCACAGTAATAATATGTAAAGGTATTATTCATTTTCAGGAAATTATTACTGTAGATTATTGGTTGCAACACACACCTAATAAACAGGACAAAGACAGAACACTGCAAACGAGAAAAAGCACTTTAACTGTGAAGTAACTAAATCAGTATAGCAAACAATGCTACACAGCAGGATTATATTAGGTTGCACATCAATGTGCATTATTTGTTCACTCTTGTTTGGCAGTTTTTTTTCGCCATTCATCATGTGTTATGATTCTTTTTATAGATTTCATAGAGTAATAAGGTAATTTAGCATTTTTTGATGCTTCTGCAGTTTTGACACAAGAGATTTGAGGTCTGGAAGCTTCTGAAGTCAGCTGCTGACTGTCAGACCTTTTTAATAGCTTTAGAATACTGCTAAATATAATTCAATGTATTTAGATGTGATTAATGACTTAAAATGTCTTTCTGACCTGTTTGCATTATTTTGTGTACCCCCTCCTCTATGCAATGTGCAGATGTCAGCTTGAAAAGAATAACTGCTTTTTCATCAATATCATGAGACCTATGGATACAAAATCATTATAGCTAAAGTGTTTTTCCACTGTCTGTACCATTACCTGTCTTTCCTTGCCTCATCCCATACCATCTTGTCTCCTTTCTCATATGAAGCCCATCACGTTGCTATTGGAGTCAGTTGCAGCCAAAGATATGTCCTGTCTAATAGCAGGGTACTGTCGACTGTTTGTTGACCCCAACCTCAACATCTTTCCCTGGATTGATGACTCCAAGAAGCATCGAGTGTCTGCTGAGGAAGGTGCAAAAATATTTACAGCAGTGTACAGTCATAAAATAGTCCATACATCAATAAAGTCAGACACAAGTTTGTTGGAATAATAAACCACTTTTGTTTTCATATCATGTATGTTCCAGGTTATGTGTCACGGTGTGGCAGCGACTCAGACAACTCCTCAGACATGGACATGGATCCACTGGTCACCAAGTTATCTCATGACGACAAGCCCTGCCCTCGTGTCAGATCTTCATCAGACCCAGACGGAAGGAAAAGAAAAGACAAAGACAGAAGGAGAAACAAAGATTGCAAAGAAAAAGGAGACAAACCCTGGGGGAATAGGAAGCAAAAAGAAGAAAAGGATGCTGACACTGAAAAGGAAAAGTGTCCGCTCGATAAGAACAGAGAGGGTAAAAATAAAGACATAGAGCACAAGGAAGAGACAGGGAGTGCTCAGGATGGTCAGCGAATACAGAGTGAGATAACAAATAAAAGCTCAGGGGGACAACAGGAAAAAGTGGGAGAAGAAGGTAAAAACAAAGGTGGAGAAGATGTGCGAGCAGCAGATGAGCAACCATCCATATCAGAGGCATCAGATTCTTGTCAGTCTGACTCTCGTGTCCTCACCAGCCCCTCCAGCGACTCCCTTGACGCTCTAGAGGAAGACGACTTACTTTCATGTTCTTCTTCCTCTATTCACCCCAGTGCTCTATCACAAACCCATGCCAACACCCACCCTTCCCTGCAGCTTCATCACTACTCTCATCGGAGCATTCAGCCCCACCTCCTCGCTCCTCCAGCTGCTCACTCCCATCCCCTTATTCACCTCGCATCTCATGAGGGAGGAGGAGGGGGCTGCAGAAGGTCAGGTGACGGAGCTGATCCCCAGCTCCTCACACCCATCTCCCCCTCTCAAAGCCTTGAACATGTCCTAAAGTGTCCAGGTAACCCCTGCTCTGATGACAACTCCCTGTGCTTTGCTGAGCTCTCCCGCCTCGTGGACTTCCTGCCGAGCCCTCCTGAGGCCAGCGAGGAAGATGAAGATGAAGAAGAGGAGTTGAGGAGGAGGAGGGGGAAGATGTTGAAAGAAATGGATGAGTCGGTGAGAAGAGCGGGTGAAGGTGGAAGTGTAAGTTGGGAGGGTGGCTTTAAAGAACATTTACCATCCCCCTCCTCCCCCTCCTCCAACACAGAGTTTGTGTTTAATTTTGACCAGAGCGACGCTCGCTGCTACTACAAACTCTGCTCCAGCATCACCCCTGACAGCGCTCGCAGCCTTCCCCAACCCATTTCACCTAATGATGGAGAAAATGGAGACGAGGTGAAGGGAGAGCCAGCGAAGACGGTTGACCTGGAGCCTGTCCCCATCCTTCAGCCACCGCCCGGCTTTGGAGACAGCAGCTCAGATGAGGAGTTCTATGATGCCAGAGATCGCTTCACCTCACCTGAAGACCCGACCTCGGGGGTGTTGCCAAGAGGTGATTTGTTTTTTATTGTGGGGCTCATCACATACATTTTAAAGCCCTGTAGACTGAAAGCACAGGCTGTTAATTCTGCTTTTGCTGCCATCTAGTGAACAAGGTTATTACTCGACCTAAGTGATGCAACTTTATAGAGCACTGTTATGTAACTGGCAGGAAAGAAGTAGACCAGCTTTTGACCACACCTCCTCTGATGCTCAATGTGACCCACTGACTATTAAGTCAGTCCAGTGCTGTCAAGTAACCAAGAGCATATAAATAAGCATTGTGCTTGTACAATTTCAAGATACTGTTACTTCACTGGAGTATTTCCAATTTGTAAAACTCTAATACTACCTCCGCTACGTGTCAGAAGAATGTATTGTGCTTTTTACACCACAGCAATAAAGATCATACCAGTTGTTCTCAACCTTTCTTAGACACCTCCAGATGGTTTTATTTAAATAAATGTTCAAGATTTCACAAATGAGAAAATTAGCTTGTCTTTTCTCATGCCTCATTAATCATCTCCCAATCCCTCCAGTTCATCTTGTGGCCTGACCCGGCGAACTGGGATACAACTTGATTGAACTTAACTTGATCTAATGTATATTAAAGTAGATGCACCTCCACCAGCTTCAAATGTAAAACGCTAAAGACATATTTATGTTACAGTATTAATTATCTACTAATGTACACATAATAACAGATGTCACATAAATGACAGAAGATATTTTTTCTTTTTCTTTCTATTTTGCTGCTGATATTTCTAAACTTTTACGGCAGTCAGATTTTTAAGGAAGGACTTTAACTTGTGATGGAGTATTTTTGATTATTGTATTGGAACTGTTGTGTAAGTAAAGAAATACAGCAACATTTTAGTTGAATCCATCATTCTTGTTCAAAAATATTAACTCTTAATAAAGTAGTAGTATTATAGTATATAAACTTACAATCAACAACTACTTTAACAATTTAAGTGAGACAAAAATAAGACTGGGAGAAAATTGTCTCACCTATACCCAAATAACACTAACTATAGTGGCTATAGTAACACACAGCTCACTATTAAATACATTAACTATAAGATTATTTCAATTACAGTTCCACTGACATCTGACATACTGTAAACCTCCAAGCAGAAATAAAGTAATGTCAAACTAGATTTTTGTTGGTCATTTAGTTAATTGGGTTAGCCCACAGTATGTCTTTTCCCTGCCCTTGTGTACTGTTCATAAAACTCAAAAGGAAATTGTTAGGTTTTTCTAGACATAAAGAGCACATTTTTATATACATTCTGTTTGGCTGAGACTCTTTTTTACTATCTTGCAGATTTTTGCACAGAGATGAAACTGGACTCAGCCTCACTCAGCCTCAGTGACATCAGAGTCTCAGTGACTGATGCAGAAAAAGATGGAAAAGCAGAAGAAGACAGAAAAGGAGGCGAGGAGGAAGGAGGAGGCATAGAAACATTGTTCCAGCTCAGAAAACGATCACGAAAGCGGCGTTCCTTCATGGAAACTGATTACACCTCGAGGGTCTCATATCCAGAGCCAGATCCAGAATCAAGGCAGGACTTGTTCTCTAATACGCTCCATAAGAACCGTTTGGCAGAAGCGAATGATGCACAGCTGCTGAGTTCAGATCCTGAACCTTCTGAGCAAACCCAGAATCCCAGTCCTACTGTCTCCTCTCTGACTCATTCTGAAGGGGAACCGGCTCAGCTCGAGTCAAAGCCCATCCTGTCCAAACCCCGCTTGCGTGGACCTGGCTCTCCTTGTGGTTTTGGGTCTCGTGAGCAGACTAGAGAATCACAGCCTTCCTCCAGGACAAGGAAACAGGACATGGAGATGGAACCAGATGCAATGGAATCCAAATCGGTCACAGATCTGGTGAAGGCAGCATCTCCTACAATCACCGTTGTCCGCTGCCGGGTGGATCCAGATGGAAAGGAGTGTGCAGATCGAAGGGGGGATGGAAAGGAGGAAGGGGAGGGACAGGAGGAGAGTGGTGAGGAGGGAGAGGAGGAGACAACAGGTGTGCCAGGGAATGGACCGTTCACTAGTCATATGTTCTTGCCAGAAATCACTGAGGAGCGGGATGAGGATAAGAAAGAGGGGGTAAGAGGGTCCTCATCCAGTTCAAACAGACCACTCATTGGTGCTGAGAGGCAGCCAGAGGCCAACACACTGCCTACGTGTTTGATAGATGTGAATAAAAAGGGTAGTAATGGCCTTTTAGGAGCCCATCTGATTACTTTAGAGCAAAATTCATACGTAGCAGAACACATCCTTGAAGGTGTCTGTGAAAACTCAAATCCTCCATCATACTCACCACCACCCGCTCCACCCTCATCCCCCCTACCTCCACTACCAGTTGTCGACAAATCAGAAAGTGATTTGGTGAGGGAAGAAACAGGAAGGGAAAACACAGGAACATCTTCATCCAATTCTGAGGAGATGCCACCTTGTCAACAAAATCACACAAGCAAAGCACAGTTACATTTAGATGTCACACCCGGTGTCTATGAGGATGAAGCCACCGGTGTTGTTAGTGATGAAGTAAGTGACAGCACCAATTCGGACAACGTTTTCGATGATGATGAAGTGAGTAATTCCTTAAATTCTTATAGTGACAAGAAATGTGATACGGGCATAGCTGCAAAGCATAGCATCAGTGCTAATTCAACTCCAGCAGGTAAAGGTGATTGTCAGATGACTACTCATACCAAAACTGAAGCTCAGACAAGAATTCATCCAGTTAACTCTGATTATACTCGTGCTATAAACTCCATAACTGCAAAGCTTGGAGCTGCAACAAGTGTTACGTCTCCTACATTTAATTCAGATAGAAGACTGAAAAGTGATTCGGATCAAAATGTAGACAAACCACAAAGTGGATCCAAGCGAAGTGCTGAAGCGAAAGATAGTTTAAGTAGTTTAGCAAAAGCTAACACAGCCATAGTCCACAATCTCTCCAAAGACCCTCCCTCTCCAACTCATTTCCTCTTCCAGACGTGCTCTCCTACCATTATGGGTCGCCTATCTGCCTCCACACTGAGGGAGAAGATCCAAAAGTTGCCCTTGTATTTATCAAGATCCCAGGAAAATCTCAGCCAAGCTGGGGTGGGGAATGTAGCCCAGAGTCCTTCCACGGACAGCAGTCCTTGGCAAGACAATGTCGAGATCACCATCACAGACGTTAATGACATCACACAAACAATAGACCTCGAAACAGGCACAACTGCAGAATCCGTGGAGTCAGACGATTCGGATGCAACCCTTACAGGATCAGAGGTGGATGGGGAGTTTTTTGTAGAAACAACCTCAGCGAAGAGTTTTCATTCAGTGCCAGAGGTGAAGGAAGTAAGTTCTCTGTTGCCCGTTCAAACTGAGCCCAAATCCCAACACCACAATCAGCTTGTGTACACGTTTCCTATCAAGAACGCGCCAGGACCAATCACAGAGCCTCCAGTCTCCATTGTGAACAGCATCCAAAAAGACACTTCGGGCCAAAAGATGGACACTCCTGGCCCTATAAAAGATTCCTCCCCCTCTGCCCACCCTCCGATAGTGGTGACAACACAGAATCTAAATGGGCCAGGACTTTCTTTTCACAGTCAATCACAAAAAGTAAGACGGACCAGTAGCGACAGGCCTTTGATAGGTCTTTGCAGGCCTTCTGGGCAGAATTTAGACTCAGCAAAATCCCTTTCCTCAGGCTGCAGGGTGTTTACCATCTGTGAGGAGCCATCTCAGACAAAGACCCTTTCTGAGGTGGTGACGACCCCACCCTTGAAGCCTGAGTTCGGCTGCAGTTCTGTATTAGCATCTGGATGTGAGTCGGTTATGGAAGGGATGCAGATTCCACTGGATGCTTGCGGTTGCCCAGCAGTCTATACCAACTGCTTCAGCGGTGGGGACAGCTTTGACGAGGAGCTGACAGTCTATGAGTTCTCCTGTCGCACACAGAGCAGCGGATTGACTCAGACTTCTGGGGCAGGTCTTCCTCTCATGACCTCACCTGTTCCCTCCTTTCTCTCACCCTCCTCCACCCACTCTCCCTCCTTCCCACGCTCCATCCTTTTTTCTTCCTCTACCTCTGAGCTCAGCCCTCTCCTCTCACCCCTGTCTGACACCTCTGACAGTTTCCTATCTCAAACGCACAAGGACACCATCAGTCGGCTAGGTCAGCAGTGCTACCCAGAACCCCCCACAGGTTTCCAAGTACTGCGTGTCGACGTGGATCAGCTTCTTTCCATTTTGGAAAGTAGTGGTGTTGACCGATCAGGCCATGGAGGTCGCCACCCAAGGGACACGTGCCCTGCTCACTTTACAGAGAACAAGCGAGTGCTGCAGATAGAGGCACGGCGGCTGATGTCGGGCTGCCAGAAGGTGGTGGGGATTGGACAGAGCCCTGAGGAAATGCTTCACTCCCTGGCTGACAGTTTCCGGACCCTGGTGGAGTTGGCTGGTATATGCCTCTGGTTTTCTGGGTGCGACAGATGTGACCGGAGGAATGCCGAGGCAGTCGCAGGTCTGGCAGATGTGGCCCGCTCATTCAGGGACTTCTGTCTGGCAGCGGAGCGAGCCAGCAGCAAGCGCAGCTGCCAGGACCTGAGCACCAAGCTGTTGGCCAAGCAATGCACAGCGCTCACCGCCTCTGTCTTCTGCCTCACTCAGCTGTTCCGCACCCTCACTGCACTATGAGTGGATCACAACATATGAAGTGTTAGACCTTCAAGCTACCTATAGCGTTTGACCTCACATAAGTGAGGTCACCAGTGAGCCCACAGCTGCTGCAGATGTGGACAGTGTGACCCAGAACAGCCATGTTTAGGATGGGCTTCAGAGAGTGTGAGGTGAGGTTACCTCAGAAACACACTGGTGTCACTGACATGACCACTCAAATGATCACAACAAACTCAACATCATAGAGCCAGTTTGAGATTGGCGAGGTGCATGTGGTTACTGACTGATTTGCTGTGCACGTCTTGAGCCCGCAAACAGTCAGCAAACAACCGACCGACTGTAAGCAGTGCAAGCTGCAAGAGCAGAACTTGCTTGCATTCCATTATTGAGGAACTACTGTACTTGAATGTATTCTATGTTAACTTCTATGTTTATTTATTTATCAATTATTTAATTAGTTACTAGTTAGAGTTACTACAGTGAGCAAGTAAGGAATGTAAAGAAAAGGAAGGAAGATATTTGGAAATGTTTACAGACAAAGCTTTAGACAGAGGAATAGTGTGTGTGAGAACAGTGGGCATTTTACACACATACATAAGCACACAACCTCAAATACACAGAGTGAATCAGTATTTGATTGCATCGATACACAGGCCTTTTGTGTGACTGACTGAACATGTGAAGATAAGGAACACTGAAGTTTACTGATGCTTATATATCTTTACATTGGCCAGGCTGTCAGCGCGGACTTCTTTGAATGTTACTGTTTACAAAAACCAAAAAACTCGAGTGAGAAATGATTTAATCAAATCATAGAAATCAAGCCTGAAGCTGTGTTTGCCATTTTATAATTCTAGTAGCAGAATGCTGATGTATGCGCATTATGTGACTTCATGAAACAGTTTGGATGAGGTACAGTCCTTTGCACATTCAGTTTGTTGTCATTTTGCACAGACATTTGGTATGATTTGTTTAAGTGTAATACATTTGTTAACACTCTCTTTCTCCACCTCCAGTTAAAACACTGACTCCTCGGAGCATGGTTACGTGGCTGTCAACCACCAGTCTTTTACATATACTTATTGATTTTTATATTAGCTACCAACATGTTCTTTGAGAACAGGAATCTCCATTCATCATGTTATGTAGTTAGTTTTAAGAATCTTAATTTTCCAGCAATCCACAGGCTTTTCAACATCATAAAAACCTACACACCTCTCTCTGAGCTCTGGGGACAGTCAGGAAGGACTTAGTCTACCATGTCCCTTACACTAAGTGCATTATTACTACAGATCTCCCATATGTTTGTATGACCACAAACAGTGGCAAACCAGTGAGTCGATACGGGCACAAGTAGCCCAAGCAGTTCAGTGTGTAGCACTGTTTGCTATCTGTATGCTTTTTAGCTTATGATTAACACGTTGAATGGGAGGTTCTCAGAACATCTGTCAGACTCACCCAATCATTGGTTTACAACCTATCGTTGGAGTTCCTTGAACTGAACACATTTGTCACAAAACCATGTCAAACACTGATTTACGCAAAAGTTGTAATTGTGGATAAGCTGTCGTATTACAGCATTTTCACTTGGAATGTTTCTAAAAATAAAAAGGACTGATGCACACTGGACCTGCATGTTCACTGGAGAAATTAAAGTTATCAGAAATAATTTCACCACTGCAGTGCTGGGAACACCATTTAATGCAAACAGTGTTTCTATATATATTTATAATGGCAGTTGAAACACTTTATTTGTTAACTCGTCCTGTTTTGTTCCCTGTGGTTGCAAAATAATATAATTTCCTGTATTGTATTCCCAATATGCAGCTGAGAAGAACTGAATTATGTTTACCTTGATCTCCATGAGAAAATTGCCCCAAACAAATAATGGAAAATAACCTTTTTAACTCATCATCTGTGCTCACAAAGCATGCTGTTAAAAGCCATAAAATGCATTGTTGTTTTATCAGGGATTTTATCTGTGAATGACTGAATGATGATGTCTGCTATTGCTTTGTAATGCTTAATTCCCACCATTAAAAACAATGTCAAGATTTTCTTTTTATGACTCCTTTGTTGCTCATCCACTTGTAGCTTCTCTGCTCAGTCAGTTTAACAGCCACGTCAGCAGGTTCATTCACAATCACTTTTTATTCCCCAGCACAGGCAGAAAGTCTTTTTAGTATCAACTAGGATTAAACTAGGGAAAAAGGATATGATTTAGAAAGCACTGCATAAAAAACTTGATATTTGCAAGATTAGAATTAGAATTAATTATGAATGTGACTATTTACACAGAATTGTGTTTTTACTGAAACATTATCTGTATATCTACTGACAGAGAAAAATTACATATTAACTAAAACACTGTTCTCCACTGTTCTTTACCAGTATTTTTTCTATAAGGAGTTATAGGGGTTTAGTTGTATGACAGTTGTTAATCATTTCTTCCCAAAACAATGACCCTGATGTTTTGCCTTTCCCAGGGAGTGACCCTTTGATATTTTATCAGGACAGTAAATGTCATCATATCTACCTTCCTGTAAACACCTCAGGCAAAGAGAATTGCACCTCGTGTGACTTTTGGAGCCTTTGAAACCTAAAGGGGAAATCTCCCTTCCTCTCACATCCTGAACATGTTCTCTACAGTACATTGATTACTGAATTCAAAACTATTTAATTATCCACAAATGTTTTGTGGATGGTGCACCATGACTCAAGTCAGACTCCTACTGATTCTTTAAAAAAAACAACACACATTTATATTGTTGATAAATAGCATTGATCTTGTATATGGTATAAGATACACATGATATAAAATGCTGGACTTGATCCAGTAGAACAAATCTTCTCACACAGGGAGAACCCCAGTAAAGTTGGTGCATATGTAGGTCAAGATCACCTATTAAAACATCCATCACATCACATTTCTCCAGCTTTGGTGACACTGTAAAAATTCATAATTCTCTTCACTCTTGGCACTATGAATACATCTGAAGTGGTTACAGGAGGGGTTATTTTTTCTTAAAAATTGCATTAAATCATTGTACCACTAGAGGGCAGGGACATTTTAAAAACGAGCAGCCATGGTGCAGTGTACTGTGTCAGTTTGCTCTAACCAGAAAAGATTTGGCTCTTTATACAAACGACTCTTTAACACTTCTGTTGACTGGGCAAATTCATCTGCTGATTGATATCATGTGATGTGAGTGAGAGCTCCAGAAAAAGCTTCTAAATAGACCTTGAAATGGTCAAAGTCACGGATGGCTGATGAATTGTATTGAACCCAGAACCTCTCTGTACGGCTGCACTGATCACCATTAAACCACTAGGCCTCCAACATGTGTACAGTGTACTGTGTATGGGTGGGTATAACCGGGAGGCGGTGTGGGGCAGGGGGGCTGTGATCAACCCTGCTCCACACCGCCTATTATTTAAAATAATAAATTGGTGCTCAAGACTTTCACCTGTGTACGTAGCAACTGGTTCACTTTCAGCTGGCTGTGATGCTTGTACCCACTAGTTGCTAAGTACACAGGTGAAAGTCTTGTGCACCAATTTATTATTTTAAATGTAGTAATAGATACACCTCTGTGAGGATTTGAATGCAACACAATGTCTGAAGGCCAAAGACACAATATATAGATATGGACAGATGCTGGTTACTCTTGAGAGTTATTGAATGGGACTTGGTGTGTGACGGCTTCTTCTGTGTAACTTATCATGAATCCCCTCTGTCTCACATCCCGGAACCAGCTGCAGTGTGTCATCTTATGGCGTTGTCTCAGTCTGTGGGCGTGGCGACGCCTCGAGCAGCAGGAGGAGGAGCGCCGCTATGTATGTATCCATTGTGTCATGACGTCACACCGGTTTCAGTTTGAAGCGCGAGACGAAGTTGTTGACGTATTGCAGCTGCAGTGAGCTAACGGTCAACACGTCCTTTAACTGCACACAACGTTTTTATCAGACGCCAAAAATGGCGAAGCCGTTGATGTGCAGAGACTTGGCCAGGCTATCTGTTTAAAGCGCGTCCCTTTTCGGATATGGACGGTCCTTCTGCCCACAGCTCCGGTGGAAGCGGCTCTTGGCCGAAGCGCTTCAGAGGCTGCGTCCCGTTGCACTACCGGGATGAGATGGCGCAGCTTGTGACGATAGCAGGACCGGTGGTAAGATTAGAGAGAGCACCTCTCCTGTTGTCCAGGGCTGAAAGGAAGTAACTACAAATGCCGCAGACAGACGGGAGTTTTTTTCACAGCCTAACGCTGTGTAGACTAAGTAGCTCTTCTTTCGGTCGTTGCAGCTTACTTCACTACACAATCATAACAATGGTCACACACAACAAGCGGCCTGCTACCCGTCTTAAGTGTGGACGTTGAAGTGGTTTGCATTAGTTGACAAAACACAGCATAACAGTCAGTTTTCTTTTCACATTTCTTCCTGCATTTTTCGGTTCCATTTTTAGAATGAGAGGGGGCTGTAGAGGAGTGTGTCGTTGGGTTAACTTTTCACACATTGGTTTATCGTCTTTATCAGAAAGAAATTGTTATACTGCATAGTATTCAAAACTGGACCCACAATGCAGACGCTGAGACAGGAGTTCCAAGCAAAGGCAGTTTCGATGACAAAAGAACCCAAAGATAAGGTACTCTGAGGATAGTCCAGAGCTGGGTTTCTGAAGAGACAACAGGCGCTGGACGGGCTGGTGCGTGTGGCGGATCTGCGGCACAAAGGGGGCAAAGACAGGCGAACAAAAACACAGAGCAGAATTACACAGAATCTTCTCAACAAGGTCTATGTGTTACCACGGACAAACTGGTAGAGGCTGGAGGGGGAAGGATCGGTTTAAAACAAGTATCTAGTGATTAGTGTAGATGGACCGCAGGTGAGTGGAGCAGCAGGTAAGAGCAGTCTGGCTGATGATCAGAAAGTAGTCAGCCATGCCCAGCACTGACAGACAGAGGGAGACAAACATCCAACAAGAGGGGAGGGGAAACACAGGAGAAACAAGGGGAAGTTGACAAAGCACAGCAGATCCTAACAGAAATACTTTTAAAAAATACATTAGAGAATACATAAGAATTAACTGATTAAAATCCAACTTAAATGGGAGAGTAAATAAATGATTAATACATATGTGCAAACATTGAGATGACTGACCTCCAGAGGAACGGTGGTGGAGTAGCTTAGGGACATTAACACAAGCGAACAAGTTCAACCACTTTTTCAGCAGTTGACTCAATAAACTCATCAAGAAGACAGAGTCTGTTTTTGGCTCGAAGCTTGTCACCCTGTAGGAGGTGGTGGAAGACAGGATGCTGGCATTTGCCTCTCAACCCCTCCATTAAACTCTGGCTTAAACTCAAGCTTATGAGCAGCTTCAGCAAAAGACTCATTCAACCCTGCTGCCTGAAGCATTCCTTTCCCGGTGCCGTCATACTATATAAAGCACACTCCATAACACTCAAATAATGCTCTTTAAATTATTATTACTCAATACTGCACCATATCTATCTATCTATCTATCTATCTATCTATCTATCTATCTATCTATCTATGCAAGCAAATTAAAGCAAATATCAATTGATCACACTGTAAAAAATGTGTCAATGTCTCCATTCATTTTTAATATTATTTTTGGTGCATTTAACAGCACATCCATTTATGTACTTAAGAAGGCATTTATTCTTTTGTTTTTGATTTTGATGGTGTCATTCCTCCATAGGACCAGGATCTAGATGGGAGTTAAAACTGCACGAAGCGTGTGAGGTTGCAGAAAACATCAACAGCCTGATTGATTTCTTTATCAGAAGTCCAGATGATTTCATAATAGTAGTGTTTCTTACGTATTACATATTGGAAACCAAAAGAAAACCTTCATGCATCAAACACAAATACATCAGAGCAGCTTTAGCCCATTCAAACTAACATGTAACAAGAACATTTATTGAACCAAATGCTGGATGGATATTAGATTGAATCTGCTTCAGGCTTGCTCCAAATTAAGTCTTTAATGTGCTGTGTTTTGAATTTTTTTGGCAACTTAGTTTAAATTACTCACACATCTGTTTGTTTTTTCCCAGATCATTTCCCAGTTTATGGCCTTCATGATCAGTATCGTCAGCATGATGTTCTGTGGTCACTTGGGGAAAACAGAACTAGCAGGGGTATCTTTGGCAGCTGCGGTGAGGAGAAATGCTTCTGAGCCCAGTCTTTGTTTATACTGGCATCCCAGACTATTTGCTGTTATTGCCCACTGTAATCTTGCCTATGTTTTTTTTTATCAATATGGTCATGCTTCTGTCAATTGCAGGTGGTTAATGTCACTGGTATTTCCATTGGCATTGGTTTGTCATCAACTTGTGATACCCTCATGTCTCAGGTATTCTCGCCAGATGTTCTTCTATCCCCTTGGAACCAGCTCAGTGCTGAGCTTTTGTATCAAGTTTGTTTTCTTGCCCTATTCAAACCTTTGCTTAGTAGTGTGATCACTGTTGTTGAGCTCTGTTTATTTATTTACCTGTTTCATGCAGACGTATGGGAGCGGAAACTTGAAGCGTGTGGGTGTCTTTCTTCAGAGAGGGATTCTGATTCTTCTGCTGGCCTGTTTCCCCTGCTGGGCTGTCCTAATCAACACTGAACCAATCCTACTTGCTGTCAGACAGAGCCCAGAGGTTGCCAGGTCAGTCCCAATGATGAAGTAAATTTGTATGAATCTGTTGTTATTGGCTCTCTCAGGCCATGTCCATATGTATACAGATAGTTTTCGAAACAGGTATTTTCCCCCTCGGCTTTAAAAACAAATTCTATCCACATGACATTTTACAGAATATGGGCCAGTTAGTGGCATTAAAGTCTATACGGACGACACAGCAAACACCAGAGAAGACCACCATGAGCATGCAAAGTGAACGTATTCTATTTAAGGGACCAGTGTGTAGGATTTAGTGGCATCTTGCTACAAACTGAACACACCTTGCTTCGTCTTCTTTTACGTTGGCTGCAAAAGAAGCACAAAAGGCCCTCTACAGAGCCAGTGTTTGCTTTGTCTGTTCTGGGCTACTGTAGAAACATGATGGTGCAACACATTAGACTCTTGAAGAGAACAAGCTCCTTCTGTACATATGAAATGCTCATTTTAAGGTAACAAAAACAAACTTCTTAGTATCAGGTGATTATACACAAATTCAAACAAAATTATGGATGATAAATTTCATGTCTGCCAATAGATCCACCTTATATATCCACAATCCAAAACCATAGAAATCCACTAAGTAATGTTACCCATGAAGTTGATGCTCATTACAGAAAAACAGCAGGAATGTGCCTAAACGCTCCTGAACATATAATCTCCTTTTTAGTGACCTTGAATGTTATTAAAATGTAATGTTGATTACTCGTTGTTGAATATCTTCATATGTTACATACATGATATATAGACTTATGATTCTACATGACTTTTAAATACACATTGTTTGTCTTTTTAAGTCTCTCCCAGCTGTATGTGAAAATCTTCATGCCTGCACTGCCGGTGAGTTTGTTGCTCTTTGTGTTCCTGTGAATCAAAGAACTAATGAAATATTTTAGAGAGAGAACTCGGAACTTGAGTAGTTGAGCAGTTGTCTAACATCACACAACAATGGCAGCAGCCCACGTGAATGGGACTGGGGCTGTGTCTGAAATCACCCACTCATTCCCTACTCCCTAGTCACTACATAGGGGAGTCCAACATAGTGCACTATATAGTGAGTTCAGTGGCAGAAATAAAAACGCACTTTCGGACACTACTTCGGCGCCGTTAATGACGTCACTCCTGTCGCGAAGTTGAAACGTGAATTGAGACTTCCATGCGTTTGTCCGCAGCGCAATGCATGGTGGTAAATATTGCTTGGTTAGTGACCATCGGTTGTACACTACTTTTCACGATGCATTGTGGGATACTTTGAGTGCACTATATAGGGTATAATATTTTCCGCTAGACACTCGGACAGCGTCGGGCGGCTGTAGCTCAGCGGGTAGTGCAGGTCACTGGTTTAAATCCCGGCTCCGGGCTGGGCTGAGCTGCATGTCGAAGTGTCCTTGAGTAAGCGCCCAGCGATGAGCTGGCGACTTATCCAGGGTGCACCCTGCCCTCGCCCTGAGATGAGGCTGGGATTGGCTCCAGCAGCAACACCCCACAACCCCATGGAAAGGCATAAGCGGTTACGGACGATGACATGACATGACATGACATGACATTCGGACAGCACTACAGAATGGCATAGTCACTATGTAGTGCACTACAGAGTGAGTAGTGAGTGATTTTGGACACAGCCTGGCTGATTTTTAGGCTACAGTATTTGTGTTAGGTGAGGGAATGTTCAGGCACGGGTGGCTCGTGAGCAAAAACACATGGCAACCATGAAACTTCTGCTACAGGGCCACCAGAGGGGACTGTGGGAGGCCACACAAATACCATTTGGACAAACTGTGTTGTCAGTGAAGGGAAGTACATTTTGGAATGACATAGCACTTGCAATAAGGCAGTGGCTAACATATCCCACATTTAAAACTCATATTAAAGAAAAAACAGAGCTGTGGTCACCTTTAAATGGACATGTTGTATGATGTTTTCAGTTTGTTTTTGTATTGGGTATCGTATATCTGTATAGTGTTATTTGTGATTTTATTGCTTTGTTAACTTTAGGTGGCTAAAACCAACATGTCGTCATTGTGTATTTTTATACTGATTATACCGACTATTATTAACTTGTTCCATCTGTATCATATAAACAAATAAATAAATGAACAAAAAATACCAATCTAAAAAAAGTTGAGTTCAGTTTGTGACCACCAGGTATACAAAAACCTTCATTGCATGACTGACTGCGCTATGTGATGTCAGACAACTGCTTCTTCATGAAGTCAGGGTAGATGGATGCACCGCAGGTTAACAAGCAGGAATTCCATCTTTCAGGGGCACTCTATTGTTCTTTTCCTAGTATGAGGTCGGGAGTTTTCTAACTCCAAGTTGTCTGGAATGCAGCACAAGTGCTGCAGGGGTGATGAGAAAAGTGGGAACAGGTGTGAGAAAAAAGGAGAAAAAAAGTCAGAAGGCATCTGGTGGACAGCTCAAGGATCAGAGCAGACTGTGTTTTTTTGGGAAGGGGGCCTTAAAGCCACTGAAATGGAGTGCCCAGACAAAGGGTAAGGAGATGTAATGAGGAGTTAAAGGAAAGTACATGGACTGGGGGAAGTGAGCAGGAGATGGAGGGAGAGACAGAGAGAGCATTGTAGATGGTTAAGGATGACTGTGACTGAAGGAGGAATTTAAGTGTAAATAAATGGATGTAAATATTTCAGCAGTCAGCTAGACAGTGTTCTTCTCATTATCATGTTGCACCTTGCACTATGACATACATTTTGGCAATGCAGTGTTTTGTAACAAATTTTATATCCTACAAATCAAGGTGTTTTAGCAGGCTGCAGCTCAGAACCTTTAAAGGTCACATATTGTAGAAAGTCAGATTTCCTGTCCTTTTTTATTACAAAGCAGACTCAGGTGCTATATTAATACTGTAAAAGTATCAAAACACTCAATCCGCTGAGAAATGCAAATAGTACGTATTCAGAAACTGTCTTTCCAAACAAGCAGCCAGGATTTCTATCAGGGTGTGATGTCAGAACTTCACAGTCTTCCCCCTGACCCACGGCCCCAGCCTGCCCGTGGTTGCAAAAATATGCCAGAGCTGATCAGTAAAAGCATTGCATGGTTCCTGCTCAGGCCTGTGAGAACTGACCAGCCAGACTTGGCTTTATGGGAGGAGGGCCTTAAAGACACTAAAGCCCCCCAATCAAGACAGGGTGAATAGTGATGCTGAAGCGATGGACAAATTAGAAAATCTGTTGGTTTTCTAATCGTCAAAGCATGTAGCATCTTCTAATAGACACCGAAAATAAACGTACAGGTCTACTCAATGATTTGCAACATTGCCCATGATGGCCTGAGGGGAAGCTGCCTTGAAATAAACATTTTTGTTCCCTCACTGTATCTATAGTCATATAACCCTATGCTCAACAGATTTAGATTTAATTAAAAAAATGTGTAGACTTCATAATTACTCTCCAGCTCACATTCACTCATCACTGTGCCAAATTAGCACTGCTTAAATTATCGTATGTGTGTCTGTCTTCTGCAGGCAGCTTTTATGTACCAGCTGGAAGGGAAGTATCTCCAGAATCAGGTGATCGAGGCTACTTCATGAAATTGAATAACAGCTTAAGCACTGACGCTAATAAAATAAACATCAAAACCATTAACCATTAAGTTGTGCTGTGGATTACAGGGAATCATGTGGCCACAGGTCATAACTGGAGTGATCGGAAATGTCCTCAATGTGGTGATCAACTACATCTGCCTCTTTGTTCTGGAGCTTGGGGTCGCGTGAGTTCTTTTTTATTATCATTATCATGTGTTATGGATTAGTTGTTCATTGATCAATAACAGTCAATCTTTAGGTCTCTTACACAAGCATAGTTATTGTTATTACACTCCCAGCTTCCCAACACCAAGTTTATGACATACTGTATGCGTACATACATACATTTCTTTTTAAACATGCCAGTTGACAGTTTGATCAGGATTTTGTGTCTGTGTGGTTGGACTCACAAATACTACCCTTAAAAACACACTGATGCTGAAAGAACTAGTCGATTAAAGCCCCTGTACAGACTTTCCATTTAGTGTTGATTTTGGCAGCCCCACTGGACGAAACGGGTGGTGTTTTGCCGGAATGAAGACTGCATTTCCCATGAGCCCTAGCGCCCACTGTCGTGAAGACGTTTGTCTGGCCGGCACGTGTAGATTTGTTTTGGAAACGTCGGAAAGAAGACGGGACTTGCTTTGAAAACTTTTTTTTTCTTTATGTTGCTATTGTCACTGTGTGTAATGCTGCTGTTGCACTGCAATTTCCCAGCTATATATATTACCTACGGTGCTACAGAGCTAGCGTTACAGCAAACAGTGATTGTGCTGGATGTTTTGATCTAAGTAAGAAACTGAATCATTTATAATGACAGAGGATATTACCGATGCATCGGTGCAGGTCGGCTGGGCTGGAGCACACACAGCTGAACTGGATGCGTGATCTAAGACGTTTGTTGTTGTTTTTACGAGTGTAGTATCTAGAGCTAATCTAGTGGTAACGTTAGCCAGCTTTGTTGTAACAACATACATTCATGTATTGCTGTAAACTACGTCCCGCATTACATTTCATAAATGAAATCAAATTTACAAACCTGTCTAGGAGGAATCGGGCAAATTCTGGATCCGACTTGAATCCCTTCAAGCGCCACAACTCTCTCTATCTCTCTAAGGAATCGCCAATGTTTATCCTTGTTTTAGCCCTAGCTCGATCGGATTCCCTCTTGGCCTTTTGTTGGTCTTCGGTTCGAATTCTTTTTCTCTTCTTTTCATCGTCTCATTATCAGCCATGACAAAAGTTTTAGCTCGGTTAGCACTGGCTAGCGTAGCAACAAAATAGCTACGTGGTCCTGAGTGTCGTCAGTTCCGGTCTGACTGCCGGACCCGACCAATGCCTTTCAGAGGTTTAACCCTACTTAGAAATAGCTTATCTTCACACTGATGGGCTCATTTGCTGTTGTAGGTAACAGAGACACATCAGCAGAGACCAGAGACTTTTGCATATCCAGTTAAAAACTCCGTACAGGGGCTTTAATATTCATACCTGGCCTTAGAGCTAAAAATAATCATGCACACATATCGTCCAGATGAATTGCTGTAACATCTTAGAAACAACAGTTTGACTTTATAGTTATTGCAATACATTCCGTGTTTGGACCTCCGATTTAGCTGGTAGGAGCAAATAAGTGAAAACGAGTTGAACATAATTACAAGCTGCTTCTTCAAATAAATAAACTGGCATTCTCTAAATGTTATAGCAGCAGGGCATGATGCTTACTTTGATACATTGGGGAAACAGGTCTGAAAAGCCAACATGGTATCTCTCTCTCTTATTGTTATTACTTTGTCGTCAAGGTAGTATTTAGGGTTGTTTATGAATAGGACTGCAATGTAAAGGGGTTTCAGTTATTATGTTAATTAATGTAATATTATCTAATAGCAATTTGAGAAATCATACAAAATAAATATGAAGCATTATTTACTATAGTATCAGCTAACAGCAATATGTTGATATTTCTCAACAAATTAGTCATTCCTACTTTTTGTTTTTCTGCCCTCACTCCAAAACCTGCCATTTCCCCATGATGCAACTTCAGTGGATCTGCTGCAGCCAATGCAATCTCGCAGTATCTGCTGGCTTTGTTCCTATATTTTTACATCTGCTGGAGGGGTCTGCACAAGGCCACTTGGGGAGGTCAGTTCTTCTCCAGTTAATCTCTAAAAGTGTTTTCTTTTGTCTTCATTGACAATCTGCTGTAATAATTATGTTGTTCTGTCCAATACATTCATCCCATTTTAACATTCTTGTCTCTTACAGTGCAGAAATTGATTGTCTTTTCTTATGTTGTCGTACATTTACACTCTATAACAACACACCTCTGACCGACAGGTTGGTCTCTCGATTGCCTGCAGGAGTGGGGTCTCTTTGTCAAACTTGCCATTCCAAGTATGCTCATGATTTGTCTATCATGGTGGATATTTGAAATCGGAGGATTCCTGGCTGGTGTGATAAGTGAGGTTGAGCTGGGAGCTCAGTCCATAGTCTACCAGCTATGCATCATGGCTTACATGGTAACTCCTTGTGAAGATGGCCACTGGCCTCAGCTGCATATTTATCATACAGTGGTGTCACTCCTCTTATCTAACTATCAGCAACAAAGCAAATACATGTATTTACACGAATGTTCCTTTTATGATGATCTTCATCATGCAATGTCATGCATTCTTTCCCCATAGTTCCCTCTAGGATTCTCTGTGGCTGCCAGTGTTCGGGTTGGGAATGCTCTTGGTGCTGGAAACATAGATCAGGCCAAGCTCTCGTGCCAAGTCCCCATAGTTTGTGCATGTAAGAACCAAAGCATACAGCACATGTTGTTTTCATTAGAGCTAGAAAGTCATGAAAGAAATAAAAACACTTATTTCACTTTAGACTCTGGTTGTAGTTAACTAATAAAGTGCTAATATACTAATATATTGTATTAAGAGTATATTTCAACATTAAACCACGTGTCCTATCAACACGAAAAACCCTTAACCATATAAACAGAGAACTACAGTATATGAAAAGGCGTGCTTTTGTGTCAATTTTTTTTCAACATGTGTTCTAAGAAATACTATATTGCTCGACTCTATTGACAGCAGGCGCTGTTTTTTGTGTCTTTGTGCCGACAGTCATTGTTGCCTGTTTTGTTGGTGGCAGTCTCAGCATCGCCAGAAATGTCATTGGATACATTTTCACCTCAGATCAGTGAGTAGGGTCTTTGACGCAATATCCCTTAGTATCTTGCACCAACAGAAACAAAAATGTCTCATTCACATGCAGTTAAAGTTTCAGCTGTCTTCTCCATCATATTCTTTAGTTGGCTACAGGTAGTTCATAATGCTGCCCCCTTATTTAAAAACTAAAGATAATTCTCTCCAAACTTTTAATTGTACATTTCAGGTGTGATTGTCAGTATGAATTTTTTGTATCTAACAAGAATCTCTCTTTGCATCTTTCTTAGTGACATTCTTCAAAGAGTTGCCGATGTCATGCTTCTGCTTGGTTTCATGCACATTGGTGATGCCACGGCGGTGAGAAACAATGCAAAATAACTGACTGATAAATGTTATCCATTAACCCTGTAATGCATACCAACAGAAACGGTTATTAAACTGTATGTGTACTTGGTATGATCAGGGTGTTGCTGCAGGAGCTCTCAGAGGAGCAGGGAAACAGTTGATTGGTGCTTTGTGTAATCTGGTGACTGTCTACTTCATTGGCTTCCCCATCGGTGTGTCCCTGATGTTTGCAGCAAACATGGGGGTTGTTGGTAAAACCAAAATTCTAATGTGGACTACTATGTTTTTTTGCTTTTAATTTGACATCAATCGTTCAGAAAGGCCATTTAAACTCTTTGTCCATTTCTGTGTAGGACTGTGGACAGGACTTACTATCAGTGTGTCACTGCAGGCAATTGTTTTTATCACAGTTTTGACCAAACTTGATTGGAAAAAGGCAGCTGAAGAGGTCGGTAGCTACATCACCTTTTTATTAAAATGTATCTGAATATACAACTCACTGTAAGCTACCTTTTTCTGTGTCCCTGATCAGGCTTTTGTAAGAGCAGGAGTCCAGAACAAGATCAGAGAAGAAAATCAGATGGTAGAATTTGAACACAGAGGTGAATTCCTTCGCTTTCTAATTCTTCTGTAATCACATCAAACATTCCTTCTTGGAAGGAGTCTTGTGTGACAGATTTGTGTTCATACTTAACATCCCTTCTCATTTTGTGCCTTAAACCTCCAGACTTGACTCAGAGCCCTACTGTGGTCAGTACTACTCTGTCCGACTATGTGAGCGCTGAGGAGGATCACTCAGACCTGGACCTGTATGACTCAGACCACAGTCCGCTACTGTCCACTGCCACCAGAGAGGGCGATGTTCTGTCCGTAAATCAGCTGGTTTTACGGCGTGGTGTAACGTTGGTGATAATGATCTTCATCCTCATCGCTGGGATTGCAACCAGCAACGTTTTGGTTAAACTGTTCAAGTGACTGATCCTAAAAGCAGACATTGAGTGTCAAAGGGCTGCTCATCAGTCAAATCAAAGAGAGGACTAAATATTTTGATTATCTTACAGACCGAACCAGGGTTAAAATGCAAGCAAATGGTGGACATACAGCATGGAATGTGCATGTTGCTCTAGATTGCTCTTGATGTGTCAGTTACATAGGTTACATTTTTGCTATCATGTTGGCCAAAGGGAACTTGATAAGTTTGTGATTTACATGATTACAATGATTGTTTGCTTTGAAAGAGAAATCCATCGATTTAGCTTAGCACACATAATTGTCAGACTTACAATGGATGGGCTGCAGAAGCAGTTAAGCAGCAGGCTACAGAAATCTAGTAAACTGACTTTTTTTTACCTCAACACTGTCAGGGTTTTTTTAATGTTACACACTGCTACTTGTAGAACTTCTATTTTATTTATTTGATTGTTCGGTAACATCTGTGCTGCTGAAATACTCCCCCATACAAGCCGCCTCTTTTAACAAAATATTTTAGGGGAGACGTGTCATAGTTTGAGTTTTGGTTTTTTTCATTTACTATTTTATTTTGAAGGTCTGTGTCAAGATTTGCTTTCCATTTCCTCCCTTTGTCTGTTTTCCTGCCCTTTTCACTCCTTACTTGTGTTCCAATAAATCAATCACCTCTTGAGTATTTAAGTTCTTGTCTTCCTCTCACTCTTTGTCAGTTCATCATTTCTGTTTTGCCCTTGTTTTCCGGTGTCTCCTTGTCCCATCTTCCTGTCCCGTGTTTTCCGGATTTTGGTTCTTTTGGGTGCCTTTTGTTTAACCTCTATAGTGCAAACTGACCTACTGTTGAGGCTAAAAAAAGGGGACCCAAAATACAGACACACAGGCAGCAAGTAAAGCTTCAAAACAATGTCCAAAAATCGAAAAGTGTAGCAACAAAGGCAGATGACTAAACAGGAGAAATCTAAGAAACAAAAGCAACACCAAGAACAAACCGAAAGGGCTAAGTACAAACCAGAAAAAGCATGCAGAATCAGGAACCAAATACTGGAAAGACACAACAGGAAGAGTAGACAGGGAGACACAGGAATGCAAGGGCAAAACAGAACAGACAAAACTGACAAAGAGCAAGGAGACGACAAGGACTTAAATACATGGATGATTGACTAATAGAACACAGGTGAGGCGAGAAAAGGGTGGGAAAACAGACAAAGGGAGGAAATGAGAAACAAAACAGGACACTAGAGGACAGAACTTCAGTAAACCAGAAAATAACAAAACCAAAAACTCAAACAATGACATGACATGACTACAGATAAAGTTTTTACCGATTGTGTCCCTTAAGAAGTGTACACAGGTGTGTGTTGGTCGGTGTTGTAGGGCTGGGAACTGGTCCCACTGGGCCATCCCCCCTCTTAAGAATGAACAAATCAATCACTGTAAAACGTGCCTAAAAACAGAATATCTTTAGAAACTGTGTTGACCAGCAGCAGTTTAAAGCGAAACTCTCCCAAAAAGCAACCAAGGCTTTATTGGGGATTGCATAGGAGTCAAATCTTCGTGTAAAAGCATAATTACGACGAAAGAGGCACTTTTAAGATTTACCGTAGTCTCGGTTTTGGGCACGTTCATTTTGAACGGGAGAGTTTGGGGCATGACATGCTAGCATCAAAATCGCTATTTTTAGAATAGTAAGAAGGCTCGACACAACATGAAACTTTGCTCGTAGCATCACCAGGGTCTCTACTCATGAACACGAGCATTGAGAACATTGTTTGTGTACACAGTTTATGAAAAAGAAGGTTTTTGAACTACTCATGTTAGCTGCTGCATCTCCTGCGCGTCGCCGTCATGGCAGGCAAAAAGTGTCGATCCCCGAGTGCGACCTGACAGGCACGCTTGAGGGGCGGTTCACCACTACTCTCCTGCCTGTCAGGTCGCACTTGGGCGCTAACGTGAGTAGTTCCAGAACCTTCTTTTTCATAAAATATGTGTACACAAACAATGTTCTCAATGCTCGTGTTCATGAGTAGAGACCCTGGTGATGCTACGAGCGAAGCTTCATGTTGTGTCGAGCCTTCTTACTGTTCTAAAAATAGCGATTTTGATGCTAGCTTATCATGCCCCGTACTCTCCCGTTCAAAATTAACGTGCCCAAAACCGAGACTATGGTAAATCTTAAAAGTGCCTCTTTCGTCGTAATTATGCTTTTACACTAAGATTTGACTCATATTCAATCCCAAATAAAGCCTCAGTTGCTTTTTGGCGAGAGTTTTGCTTTAACAAGGTGTGCCAGAGCCCATGATATCCTCATGGTTTAGCACCTTTGCTTGTGAACGACTGAGCCTTTGGAGGATGCCTTTTTTCATACCCTCTTCATGATACAATTATATGTTACCAATGAACCTGTTGTCATGGCAACTGAAAATCAGTTGCTTGTCTAGTGCGGATGAGAGTTGGTCAAAACACGAGTTTGACACAATATTTCTTTTCTAGAAGTTCTTTATTGCTTGCAAGCAAGAGTCACACATCAGGAGTGCATAGATGACTGAAGAGAGGAAGTCTCTCTTCATCTTTTATAATAACCCAGAGCAATAAATCATCTCAACATCTGTCCCACAATATACATCAACATCTTATACGCCTCAACCCTTGTTGTGTGTCATACGTCAACCTAAGGTCAAAAGTCTTTGAAGAGGCTTCACCAACCCCCTTCAGGATTAACTCCTTACCTAACTTCCTTTATGTTATTTGTCAAGGCACAAAGGCGGCGAAAGGTGCGGCTGTGGCTCAGTGGGTAGAGCAGGTTGTCTAGTGATCAGAAGGTCACCAGTTCGAATCCCGGCTCCCCCTAGTTGCATGTCGAAGTGTCCTTGAGCAAGATACTGAACCCCAAATTGCTCCTGGTGAGCAGCTGGCGCCTTGCATGGCAGCCTCCGTCATCAGTGTATGAATGGGTGAATGTGGCATGTATTGTACAGCGCTTTGAGCTGTCGTTAGACTGGAAAAGCGCTATAAAAATGCAAACCATTTACATATTACCATATATAATACATGACTACATCAATTCATACTCTGCAACCACATGATTATCATAAGACAGAGCTCATGTCACAAGTCAACAGATATGAGGTTTCACTTTAAGTACATAATAATGTTGTATCTGTATTGTTAAGTTCCATAAGAAAAATGTACAGCTGTCTCTCTTCAGTCCCAACGTCTTGGAAACATGCTTGCATCAAATTCAGAGCAGGAATATATATTTTTTTAAATCAACTTTGCTGATGTGGTGAAATATATTGTCTTTGTACTGTCTTCAGATATATAGTATATGTCAAAAAGGATTAGCAAATGATTATACTATGTTTTATGTCAGTTTTAGATAGCGTCCAAAGGTTTTTTTAGGAATTTTTAGGTTTCCCAAGTGGAGTTAGAATGTGAATTCAAAGATGTTTATATTTTAGGATAAACACTTTGAGGTGTTGTGATTTTTACTATGCTAAGCAAATATACAGTGCTCAAAAAGAAATTAACAGAACATCTTAACCACACATCAGATCTTGATGAGAATATTCAAGTTGAGAATCTTTATTGATGTACATGGCATAATTTGTTGAGAACAAAATGTTGAAACAATGTTCGAAAATCATCAACCCACTGAGGGCTGTCTGTTTTTGGCCACCACATGCAAAACCATTCACTTTTGGGGGGAGTTGTCTTGCTTTTACCTCTTCATAACACCTGTTGTCACTTTGATTTGCACCAAAGCAGTTGAACTTGATTTACAATCACTCGTGCTTCCTAAATGGACAGATTGATATCCCTGAAGTTTAACTGACCTGGTGTTATACTGTGAAAATCAGTTGTCCTCTTTATTTTTTTTTTGAGCAGTGTGTAATGCTGGGGTTCACCTTGTATTTTAAATGAACACAATTCAGACTGAAATGTGTGGTTCCCCAGGGTTCAGTGCTCAAACCACTTTTTTTCAATGTCTGTTTGTTCCACGTTGCTGCTGTTTGGAATGACGCTAAGATTGTCTTATCTATACTGAAACAATAGTTTTTGTTCCCAAAGAAATAAGACTGACAATGCTCACAAGTTCTCTGCAACCTAAAAAACTTAAACCTATAAGCAGAAATCTTGGTGCAATCGTTGATTTAGATTTCAATTACAAATGCCATTTCAAGACTCTGATCAGTTGATTGGTTCCATATTGAAATAGAAATGTGACAAAGCTACATTTAGCTAGTTTGGTTGCACATACAAGAAATACCATATAAATCAAAGTGAAGCTTTTTTTTTTGCATTATGTATCTTTTTACCTTTAAAAAGTCAGCTTCAAAGTCATTTTGATGGTACAGTGTCTTGTCCCCTCCCCCCAATTGTTTCTGTATTTACAACAGTGGGGTTGCACTCATTAACTGTGGGGGATGACAAATCGTAGTCGAAGTGCACTAATCGAAGTGCAAATTTCAACATAATGTTGCTATAAAACTTTTATAATCTAAACGTCGCACTTCCTCTTTCTTTGTTTTTTGTATAATTCCATGTTATTTCATTACAATTAATACTGTTGTTGGAGCTGTTTGTTTGTTCTTAGTTTTTTAATAACAAGTAGTATTTTTAGTTTAATTATTCTAGATGGTTGCCTTAGTTAGATTAGAGTTTGATAGATTTTCTTTGCTTGTTCTTTGCTTAGTCTATTTCGGGGTTTTTTAGCATGGTCGGTTTTGTCTAGTTAGAATCTGTTTTGTTTTCGGTTTACTTAGGAATTTTGGGTAACTCTGTGGACACCTGAGGTTATATAGGCAGAAGGATTGGTATAGGACCAGCATGCACCTGGGTCGGCCTGTGTGGGTTTTTTTTTTTATCAGAGCGAGAGAGGCACGCAGATTTCCTTTGTTTTTTGTTTGCTTCCTTGTTTTTGGAAAATAAATCAGAAAAACCAAAGGAACGTTGAATGCACATTTCTTGTGCATACGAACATTACAAGCCCACTGGCAGCAGTGACCTTTTGAAGTTATATCAAGGCATTTAAGCTGGGACGTCTTCAACTCTGAGCTTCTCTGTCAAACATTGTTTCATAAAGAGCTCTGAAAGCTCTCTGACGTGATGTGAACACAACAGCATTCATAGGTCAAACACACATTGACAATTACTGGACACACTGTTGGAGGCACATTTTAACAAGCCAAAGCCAAGTAGTGACGACCTCTGTGCCATTTAACTCCCCCATTGGTTGAGTGTGTTTCCCTTGTATGCCATCTTTGGTTCAATGATTGTTGAAAATGATTCTGCATGCACAAGATGTGAGACACTAAGTCTAAAGTGTCACATTAGAAGGACCTTAGACTGGTTATGTATTACAATAAGCATTCTCTTACAATTTCAGGTCTGTTGGTTGGATTATGCTCCTTGGTCTGTAAGTGGCATAACAGTCCCCATGTGGTAGAAATATTGTTTAGACTGCTGTCTGCTTTGTCCTTTCCATTAAAGTATGATTTGTATGTCTGTACATATTTTGAGTTATTTACATGACATTGAAACAAGAGAACAAAAATAATGACTGTGCCACTGTTGAAGCCATGAGTGTGCAACATAGTTAAACCGAAAATAGCCTCACTGGGACCAGGGGAGTTGGATGAGTTCCCATTATAAGCTTTGTCTAACTGATTTAAACCTCATTAATTTCAATAGAGTACTTAGGTAGGTCTTCGAATAAGCCATCCCCTCTTAGCAAGACAGCTAAATCCACAATTTCTTTCATGAGGGACCAAAATTTGACTGATGCCTGGTGACAGATGCCCCCACGGGACAGGGATTATTCTTTTTATTCACACCCACATGACACCCACACAACCACATAGATAATTTTTTGGTATTATCTGCTCAAGTATTTCCTGACATAGTAGAGACAGTCACAAAGGCCAGTTGTATTTACCTACTCTAATACTTGTGCCATGCTGACCAACCACTTTATGTATCTCTAATGTATGAAGCTCTCGTGTCAAGTTTATCAATACCCAATAAGGACATATCTAGACTAAGATTGAAATAAGACCTGGGAATAAATCTGAATTGGGAGCTATGGGATGATGTGTGATTATGTGATGGTGTAACATCTGCTTTAAACTCCAGAAATGGATTTTATTGTATTTCTGCATGAGCTCTGTATCCTTAACTCATGGGGTTTTGGCAGGGAGTATGCGACACCCTATTGAACAATCATGGAGTTGTCTTTCCACTGGATTCTGAGCTTTACTGGCTAACTTAATTACCTCCAACCTTAAGAGTAGCCATACTAAAGGGCTTACAATATATGGCAGCCCTTACTGGACTACATGGTCAACCTTCCATTGCACCAGTCTGATTGAGTATTTACAAATGCCATTGATATTTCATATGAGCGCTAAAGTCTATCAAATGTGGTAGTACATGAGAGGCATGGCCTAGGGCTACGGCACGCACGTGAGGCAGACACACAGGCACACGCATATTGTATGACTGAAGCATGCTGGAAATTTGCAGTGGTGGAATAGGGATTCAGATCTTTTTGTTCAGTAAAAGTAAGTGTCTAAAAAAGAGAGATCTTTATACAGAATTCCCATTTCAGAGTTATGCTAATTATATTACTAGATTATGATTAGTAATGAATGAACATGGGAACATGTAGTCAGTAGAATTGAGTAAAACTTTAATTACATATGATTATGTTTCATACTTTATTAATACTTTTTTTTTTAAATGTGAATCTATCTGCAGAGAAGGTCATTTGTTGTATTATTATTTTATATATTTCATATCTTAAATTCTGGGTTTTAAGGCGTTTGCTATATTTATAAAGTACTTTGACAGTTTGCTTTGTCATAAGGTGCTGTATGAGTAAGGTTTATTATCATATCATAAAGTAGAAACTAAAGCTGTAAAATAGATCTAATGAGTAAAATGTAGGGAAGAAGAATTAACATCGAATTTAAGTACTCGCGTACAGTACAGATATCTCAAAATTGTGCATGTACTGGCTACATGTCATTGTACACTA
This sequence comes from Diplodus sargus, assembly GCA_903131615.1. Lineage (NCBI taxonomy): Eukaryota > Metazoa > Chordata > Actinopteri > Spariformes > Sparidae > Diplodus > Diplodus sargus. The sequence goes on from CAEMYA010000258.1 coordinate 1,603,251, forward strand.
CACAAGTATTAAGACATATGGCAAGATGTATGTATTGCCCTGCGGGTAATTTATTTTGAGGCAGGATCAAGTTAACTGAAGCTAGTGAAGTGCACTTGAATGCAACCATAAGTCTACCCAATGGCAGCGACGCCCCCAAATTCCAGCACGAGCTGGTTGGCTCCTGGGAGGGTCGGAACCACGCACGTGCGTCAGTCCACCCGTAGTTGTGAGACATAACGTGCTCACTCACTTCGTCCAACATTGACTCTCTCAAGGAGACAGCAGTGAGAAGCTCGTCTGTGGAGAACACTGAAGTTTCTTCAGTCATGGACGGCCCTGATAAAAACCCAGTTAAATACACAGAAGGAGTGAAAGAAGATTCAAAAGCTGGTGAGTCGACTTCTGTCCAGGGTTCGGGTGAAGGCTGCGGCTCCTGCCGGGAGAGAACGAGGCGCCTCATCCCGCCGGAGTACCGGAATGAGCTCGTGCAACTTCTGAAACTGGCGGGCCCGGTGGTAAGACACTCAGCACAGTCTCCAGGTCTCCTCCACACGGTCTGTTATTATTGACCTGTAGTTTCCAGTGCTGACCTAGGCACTGGGTGTGCAGGTTCATCCAGTCTATGTTGATTTAATAACGCAAACGTCAAATTAGGGTCCTTTAATTTTTGTTAATGTTATCTTTTGTAAGAAAAAAAAAATCGCTATTATCAGAACACCACAAACATTCAACACTGAAGCCTGAAAGCAGCTGTCTAAATAACCGTGGACTGCACTGTATCTGTACTTATTTATTTAATCGTTTATGCTAACTCATCTGTTGTTATCATGCTTATGACGTCATTTATTCGACTTATTGTGACTTGATAGGGTAGCATCACGTATCTTCAGATAATATTTTTTGATTGAGATATGAAGATAGGCATTATGTTCGCATCTGTACATCGGTCATTAGTGGGTTATTTTAAAAGAGTATCAAATTGTTACACCTCGTTTAATATCACTTCTCGAGAAGCACAACATAGTTTCCTGTTTGTATCATATAATTTAAACAGTAAGTATATGTTAAACGTTTTATAAATTTCATGGTAACTCGGTGGTAATTACCAAGAAATATGTTTGACATTTCTTTGAAAAGTTTACCACAGTAATTACTTCAAAATGTTTTGAAAATCATCCCAACATTGTTTGATAAGGTTATTGTATTATTTTCCAATAAGCAGTTAATAAATAGCTGGTTATTCCACTCCCCCCTCAGGATGCTAAATTGAAGTGAGTTTTAGTAGCTTATTTCCAGCCTAACTTATTTAGGTCAGTAAATTAATTGTACATTTCTTTTAACCATTTACATTTTCACCAATACATCAATGAACAATCAGGCTCTCAGTCTGTCTCTCTGTCTGTCTTTCTCTGTTACCCTCACACACACACACACACACACACACACACACACACACACACACAGTTATCATACACAGGTACTATACAATTATACTATATCTTAAATATTTTCCTGTTATAACGTATTTGCTAATGTATTTTTGTCTCAAAATACAAAAAGACTTAAGCAGTGTGAAGCCATTATCATTAGGCCTCAATAGGCAATTAAGGAATGGGTGAAATGGGAAATTAGTAACTTGATTATTGATTATGTTGAATTTTAACATAAGTTGAATTTGTCTGTGATTAACTATTTATGCTGGCTAATCATAAAAAAATGACATTAAAGAATTGTTGGACATCTGCTGAAATAACAGATATTGGTGAAAATGTACATGGCTAAAAAATGCACCTCACTTTAATTGAGTGGCCTCCTGAATTGGAAAAACTAATTGGAATTTTCCTAAAAACATGTGAAAGAAATGACCAGCTTTTTATTAACTGCTTATTGGAAAAAATATTAATATTAATTTTAAAGGAGCACTGCAACGTTTTGAAGAAGACATATTGATCAGAAGATCAAGTTTTTATGCATAATTAAACTAAGTAATTTAATAATTCATGAGTGAATTAACAAACACAAGGGTCGAAAGGACAATGTCATAATTTTACTGTGTTTATATTTGGCGGACCCTGCCACCTCTCTAGCTTCCTCTGAGAACAGCTTGCTTACTCAGTTATGGAAAAAAATAAATATTTCTGAGTTTGTATTCTTAGCCCCTTAATATTGTAAATATTATATTTCTGAGTTTGAATTTCTTCTCCGAAACTATGTAGTGCCCCTTTAAATAACGTGGTTGTACTCTTCAACAAATTTTGAGGGAATTACAGTGGTAATTTGGGCGGCACTTCAAAGACATTTCAAATATGCTACTTGGTTACTACCACCCATTTACCATGATATATGCAGACTTGTAAAATAAAGTTTCACCAAATTCTCTATGACACCTCATGTTCATATTTATTTTTGTATGAATATATCTAACATTTGTGTAAACAAAAGTGAAAGTAAAGGGTAATGTGTTTTTTTTGTACTCCAGGTGATTTCCCAGTTGATGATCTTTATGATCAGTTTCGTCAGCACTGTGTTCTGCGGCCACCTGGGAAAAACTGAACTTGCAGCAGTAGCATTATCAATTGCGGTGAGGAGACTTGCTCAGTCCTATCTGAGTTCGGACTGGTGTCACAGCCTTCCAGTCCAAAATGGGATTTCACACATTTTGAATATTCTGTCTTCTGATATATATATATATATGTTTTCCCTGACTATGTTTCTTTTTATTGCAGGTGGTTAATGTCACTGGTATTTCCATTGGTACTGGTTTGTCATTAACTTGTGATACCCTCATATCTCAGGTAATAATCTCACTAGAGTTTCTGTCACTGTATTCATGTAACCAAGACAAATACAACAGCTGCTGCTGGGTTCCCAGGTCGTCCTGGGGTCTCCTTTCAAACAATTCAACAATGAGCTTTTGTATCAAGTTAGTTTACTTTGACTCATCATACCTTGGATGTTGGTGTGATTGGTGTTTTCCAACTCTGCGTCTTTATCTGTGTACCTGTTTCATGCAGACCTATGGGAGCGGTAACCTGAAGCGTGTGGGAGTGATTCTGCAGAGAGGGATTCTGATTCTGCTGCTGGCCTGCTTCCCCTGCTGGGCTATTCTCATCAACACCGAACCCCTCCTTCTCGCCGTCAGACAGAGCCCGGAGGTGGCCAGGTCAGCCATAATTAATCCGAAAAACAACAATGACTTTTAGCAACTAATTAAGTAGTCTTGCGAAGCCAAACCTATCTCCACAGTGCTGTTCAGTGTTAGAGGAAAGGTCTGGCTGCACCAATTCTCATTATAGGATAAAGGAAAAGTGCTCTGGCATGTGTGCATGCTTTAAACGTAATTCAGGATACAGCGATGGTGCCCCTGCCAGTACTGTCGTGGGAAACTTGGTTTGGGTAGGTGAGCCCTGGCATTAGTATGGCTAAATCCCTGCAAAAGAAAGGTAACAGCTGCTAGCTTACCTTCATGCCCTTAGCAAACAGGTTAATGTTATACCTCTTTACCACTGGTCAAATATCCCACTTGAACCTGCTAAGTTCTGGCTGTCGTGTGCAATGGGAATGGGTGCACTCTGCATTTACACCCAGGTCAGTTGACTCTGCAGTAGAGATTGGGTTTTAACCCCCTCGGCTGGCCTCGACTTTGATCTAAACACAAGACCAGGGTGAACACGCTAAATTCAGCCATGCAAAGTGATGATGCATGCACACATTTGGTAGTGGCACGTAAGTAATTACTGGGCACACTGTTGGAGGTAGACCTGCTAATTTCAAGCGTGTAGGTTGCCAGCTTGGATTTCATGTAGCGGTGGGGATTTTGAAAACAATACAGATAGTGGAAGGAAGGGGGGTTAAGGTGCCCTTTGAAAGACTTTATTCATACAGTCTATATTCATTAAGTGAGACTACTGACTTGACGTGAATGACATTTTGTCTTTTCTAGACTAGGTGTCTTCTTAGATGCACAGAAATGTAGAGCTGGAATGAATGCAATAAGTTTGTGCCATGACCTATCAATACACAGTAAAATGTGCAAACTGGGCTGAGCATTCTTGTGGAAACATTCCTATGGATGCATTCATATGGAAGCCCATTCATGTGAGACAATGTTTTGACCTGTCAGTAGGCCCTGCAGCAGGGGCGACTGGGATGATAATTCAAGCTGGGAATCTAAGGTCAATCCAAGCCACTCTCCACACTCAATCCATTCACAGCAGGCCCCATTTTTTGTTGTTGCCTATAAGGTTTCTATCCATAGCAGGAGATTTATACATAGAAGGCAGTGTTTTCACACAATAAGACATCAGGCAGATAATTAATTTCCCAACCAGTACAGCCTAATTAAAGCTTAACACTCATTTGACTGTGCACATGATTTCATTCATGCTGCAAAAATGGCTTTTACTACAAGAGTAACTATAAGCTATGAAAGATACGTTTGTAGAATTACTGTGAAGAACAGTGACATCAATAACAAAGAACTTGGTCAAATTTGTGGTGATTTAGAACACATTTAAACACAGTTAACTATGCTGGAAAACTCAGCCCACCTAAAGCCAATATGAATATCTTTGTTACATCCCTTTTTATTTGTCCATGGGGAACAGGGAACAGGGAACAGCAACACGAAAAACCAAGGATTCGGACAAGACAAAGATAACAAAGAAAAATGCTTTACAAATGCTTTGCTTTTATAAAATGTGAGGGAGGAAAGGAGGGAGGTGGAGTGCCAAAGTAATGAAACCATTAAAACAAAACAAGGCCTATACCAATTCTTAGTCATACAGAAAAAATAAAAACCTGTCTTCTCTAAAAAAGGAGCGTTCAAAACAATTGTCAAAATGATACATGAGTGGCATCCATCCACCGCTAAACTAGTGTTTTTAAACAGAGTTTACTACATGATGACATGTACACCCCAACTTACCTAACTCCCTTTTCCCACCACACACCTTTAAAAATCCAAAACAAAAGTCTGAGAATCTGTGTCATGTTAGGACCAAATGCAAAATGAGGGCGAGCTCCTCAGCAGCCTCCCTTTTATTGGGCCTCCAGTCAGGTGATTGGCCACGGCAGAAATTAAGACAAAAGGAGCCACTCAGGTGCAGCTTATCACCTGGTCAGCACCTGAAGGAAAACTAGGGGAGGGAGAGAAAGAGAAAGAAAACAAAACCTATGCCTCTTAGAAAGGATATCTACTCCCTTCATGCTGATGGAAAGTCAGGCAAAGTTTCACAGTCTTCAAAACATATCTGGATCTTAACAGCAAAACAGGGTGGCAGCATTCTTTTAAACAACTGTAGTAGATGGGGAGTCGAGTTAAAACGTTAAAACATAAAATGGCTCCATAGACCTTTTTCACATGGCAGCTACTTTCCGGACAACACACTCATGACAGGAAGCTCAAATGTTTTACTGTTGTCTTCCAGGTTGCAAGTCTGACACATTGTAAGAATTTAACCACCTGTTGATTGATCATAAACTGAAGGGCATTGGGTAGGGAACATCCAGAGGGACATCAGGCCATATTTTAAGGTAAAAAAAACAACATATTTGATAACCCATTAGCCTCCCTAAGGCAATGGCTCGTGTTTGCAATCAATCACTTCTGAGATAACATTTCTGTATGATAGTGCTACACAATACAACAGGAAAGGCATAAATTCATTTTCATACTAAAATATCAACGCACATCTTGGACACACTTATATCAGCCTGGAAGTCAAACACACTGGATGTGATCAAACAGTAATGTTAGCGAGGAAGTATATATATGTTATCTTACCTCAAAATATTGCCTGATTTTACTCCACATTCCCACTATTCATCATTTGGATCAATCAGGAAGTGCTGAAATGGTTTGGAGGTAGAGATTTCATATCAGTGACCAGGTGGTGGAGTAGTGACTTCAGAGTACAAAGACCTCAGCACAAAAGACAAATTTGACTGAGACACAGATGATTTTTCCCCAAATTCTGTGTTCACTTTACTTTATCACGTTGTTTTTTTTTTTTACAGTTTACAGATGAGTGTTCATTTTTTTTAACCTGCTTCTTTAAATCTGTGTAAAATTTGGTTTGAAGATGTCATCTTGTGCTTTGGGAAACGCTGAGCAATAAGTTTGACTATTCTTTGGCATAGACCAAACAACTAATCAAATAATGAACAGATTAATCGACAATGAAAATAATCTGTTGGTGCAGATCTTCACATTATATGTACATGTATGTGCATACTTATGTGTCAAACCACGTAATGTCTCATGCATTTTTGTTGTGTTTTGTTGTGTCTCTGCATGAAGTATTTCCCAGCTATATGTGAAGATCTTCATGCCTGCTCTGCCAGTGAGTTCTACACCCCGTGTTATAAGATATAAGATAGGATGATAATATGATACAGACTTTGAAGAGGTTTTCAATTCATGCTTGATCATTATTCTCGTGCTCAAATTTGCATACAGTGACACTGATTTTGTATCCTTTCTTCAGGCTGCTTTTATGTATCAGCTGCAAGGGCGGTATCTGCAAAATCAGGTCCAACAATTCAAACAGACTCATATCGAAGGTATTGGATAGACTATATTTATCAAGATAGATATTAATACCAGGTGATGCTGTTGTTTACAGGGAATTATATGGCCTCAGGTTATAACTGGAGCAATTGGAAACATCTGCAATGCGATCATCAACTACGTCTTCCTACATATTCTAGAACTGGGCGTTGCGTGAGTTTTTCAACATCATTTTGTAGTAAAGCTAAGACTGAGTGACCAAATGTTTGTCAATCAATCTGTTCTAGTTTCACAAATTAATTGTTGATTTTATTGTTGTAATGGATGGTATTGAGCAGAAGCATCTATCTATCTTCTGTATTATTATTCAGTTACATCTAATATAACAATCTGAATGGCCATCTGGACACCAGATGTATGTGAAGTGTAGTTCATCTAGCATTTAGCTAGCAATCTGCATTTGACTTTTTCTTCTTTCAGTGGATCTGCAGCAGCCAATGCTATCTCACAGTATTTTCTGGCTGTGGCCTTATACATTTACATCTGCTGGAGGGGTCTGCATAAGGCCACATGGGGAGGTTGGTTGTTTTCTCATTATTATTGAGATAACTGACCACAATGTGAAATTTAAATATTAAATGTGTTTTCTTCAGGTATTGACTGCATTGATTCTCTTATGCTAACCAGTAATTTCATCCTCTTACCTCATTCAAGTCCCTGTTTTTCACAACTTCATAACTGGTTATCCGCTGTGAACTTTCCAGTGTGTAATGTTTGTCAAAATCAGTTACACTCTATTACTGTGTAATGTAGTCTAGAGGAGAGGTTACAGCAATGACGCAGCAGATGAATTAGTATTTGCTTTAGTTTGTCAGAAAACAGTTGTATGAGCAATGATTTGCCAGCAACACAGTAACTGTATCATTTTGTGACGAAGGTTTGCATAATTTTAGAATAAAATATTGAGTGAACCTTTTTAACCTTGCCTCTGTTAAACCTCAAGCACGCATTATGACTGCTATTCTATTCAAATACATTAAATTATTAAGTTGCATTGATGGATTTTGTCAATCATGAATCTCACATCGACTTTCGTCATGCCACTCACACAGGAATTAACACAAGCTTAACCTACAGGTTAATTTACAAACCTGTGACTCACAGGTTGGACACTGGACTGTCTGCAGGAGTGGGAATCCTTTGTCAAGCTGGCCATCCCCAGTATGCTCATGCTTTGTTTGGAGTGGTGGATGTTTGAGGTGGGAGGATTTCTGGCTGGAATAATCAGTGAAGCAGAGCTGGGAGCCCAGTCTATAACATATGAGCTGGCCGTTATAGCTTACATGGTAATGCCTCTCAGTGCTTTCCCTACCACGAATCGCATATAAATTGTAAATGCTAACCCGTTGATTATGTGTTGGCCAGTGATCCAATGAAATGGAAGTTGAGGAAAAGGAGCTTTAATACTCTTTCATTGTATATTTTTTCCGACAGTTCCCTCTAGGATTTTCTGCTGCTGCCAGTGTACGGGTTGGGAATGCTCTTGGTGCAGGAAACATAGAGCAGGCCAAGCTGTCTTGCAAAGTCCCCATCGTTTGTGCATGTAAGAACCAGAGCATACAGTGCATGTGGCCTGAAGCTCTTATTCACTTGGGCTTGGTAACATTAGTTGTTAATGGCGATTTGAAATAAGCAGCAATTGAATGTAAGAAAGTACATTTACTCAAGGACCATACTGAAGTACAATTTGATGTACTTGTACTTGATTTTTTTTTCTCAGTTTCTGGAACTTTTGAACTGAACATTTTGGAGGCGTATGTTGTACTTTTTTGTGACGAGCAGTCAGGTTTCCCTGCCTCGTCCACAGTATTTTCTGTAGCTAACAGAATATGCATACGCATTATGTGAATGAGCATGGAATATGGCTTTTCATTTATGTTGTATGGACTTATTTCTGAGATTTTGCCAAAATTATTTTGTGGTCAGTTTTTTTTTCTTTTTTTTTCTAAAACCCTTTTTTACAAAAATATTTACTGTATACACATGTGTGCAGGTCCTTGATTACTAGTTCCTTTGACTCATATTTTTCTGAAGTATAACTTTTGGATACTTTTTAAGTATCCAATCAAAACAACACTAACAGCAACACAATGGATCTTTGTTTCTTCTTCTCATGGCAGTCATAATTGCATTTTTTGTTGGCGGAAGTCTCGGCCTCTCCAGAAATGTCATTGGATACATTTTTACCTCAGAGCAGTGAGTAAAGTCTTTGACACAATATCCTTCACTTCTTGCTCTAAGTGAATTGTTGAGTTATTTTGTGTATCTCTAGTTGCAGTACATGTGAAGGGTCAGTTTCATATTGTTGTTCAGGCTGTTATAAATTAACTCAGGTCATCATCTTCATGCCAACTCACAAACACTGAACCCATTTGTTATGCAACATTGAACACTGCTAAAACAGCTATTCCTCACAATTTTTGCAGAGTCTGCCAGACAGTATCTGATGCCCAGTTTGTTCCTTTTTACTTATCTCACACAAATATAATTCATTTCAGATTATTACATTAGGGTGGCATTAGTTCACATTTTTCACATGCTACATTAAGCTTTACACACTTAAAAAAGTTCAACTTAACCTGAAAGTTGATTTTTTTTACAGTTATCTCACTAAATAAATAGTAATTCTCCTAGTATCCATCAAGGATTTGTCTGTCTCTCTGTGTTCCAGAGAAATTTTGCAGAGGGTTTCTGACGTCATGATCATATTTTTCTTCATGCATCTTGCTGATGCCGTTGCGGTGAGAAACTGTTTCATGCAAGTAATCAGGATTTCAGACTAATACTGGCATACACAGAATATGATTGGACTGAATGTCTGTTTGATGTCATCAGGGTGTGGTTGGAGGTGTTCTACGAGGAACAGGAAAACAGCTCATTGGTGCTCTGTGTAACCTGGTGGGATACTACATGATTGGCTTTCCTATTGGTGTTTCCCTAATGTTTGCAGCAAATATGGGCATTGTCGGTAAGAACAGATCATTAGTACTGTATGTAGCATTATCTCCTGTTTGTCAACTGTCATCAGAAAAGCCAATAAAATTCATCTCTCGTGTCTGTGAAAGGACTATGGACCGGATTTACCATCTGTGTGTTGATGCAGTCCATTTTCTTTATCGTATTTGTGTACAAACTCGATTGGAAGAAGGCTGCTGAAGAGGTGTGTACATTCGTCCATTGACGAATCAAAGTGCTACTTCCAACTTTGTCTTGAGATATATTTGAAGTTAGAATCAGCTATTAAATAAATGTCTCTCCGATCAGGCTCTTGTTAGAGCAGGAGTCAAGAGCAAAGAAGAAAAAGAGATGGTCAGGATGGAAAATATAGGTAAGGCCCGCTGCACTACCTACAAGATACTGTTGTGACAGAACTATTATAATACTAAAGGTTCTTCTCTCAAACCTCCAGACTCCAATCAGAACCAAGCTCAGTTTAACACTTCTGCATCCAGTTGTGAGAGTGCTTTGGAAGACCATACATACCAGGAGGTACAAATTCCAGACCAGAATAAATCCACGGCCACAACGGTTGGAGATGTTCTGTCAGTAACACAGTTGGTTTTACGACGTGGCCTTGCCTTGCTGATAATGGTCATCATCCTCATCGTTGGAATCTTCGCCAGTGACTTCCTGATCAAGCTGATGAAATGAGTCCTTAGATGATGTAAAGCTGGTAATCAGACTGATGGTTGTCAGGATTGATAAAGTTTGATTAAATAATATTTAATATATAACACTAAATCACCTTGTGGTGTAATAGGATTCCTTGTGCTGTCAATCTCACTGAGGACCAATGTTTTTTTCTGCAGCTTTGTGTAGCTTTTCATAACCCTGTCATATATATAACGTAGAGCAGTCAATAACAGAATTGAATTAACTACAGTGATAAAGGTGTCGTACCTAGGAAGCCAAAGAGACTCCAACGTATGCTCACAAGTTAGAGGAGGAAGTCAGAGCTGGAGTGCAAGTAATTGGGCCTGCAAAAAAAGGTTTAGGTATGTAGTGGTGAGGTTGCAGATATGAACCAAACGAATGCCTTCCACCAAAGGCTTTTTTTAGAGAGTTTGGTTTGTCCATTCTGGGCTACTGTAGAAACATGACATTGGAGAGGACCAGCTCTCGCTGTAGTAACCTTATGCTGAAGTAAAGAAATCACAATTCCTAGTTAAAACTGCGTATTATTATTATTATTATTATTATTATTATTATTATTATTATTATCATTATTATTATTATTATTATCATTATTATTATTATTATCATCATCATTATTCCAATTCTGTCAGAGTCCCAAATATATAATATCCTGCAGGCATTTAGCTACGTTATTTTTCATACAGCAACAAATGGGATAAAAGTTGATGCAGTTCTTTATATCACTGCTTCTGTCAGGATTTTGTTTAGGAC
>CAEMYA010000258.1:1614698-1631744 GCA_903131615.1 Diplodus sargus
TTCCACCAAAGGCTTTTTTTAGAGAGTTTGGTTTGTCCGTTCTGGGCTACTGTAGAAACATGACATTGGAGAGGACCAGCTCTCACTGTAGTAACCTTATGCTAAAGAAAAGAAATCACAATTCCTAGTTAATTATTTATTATTATTATTATTATTATTATTATTATTATTATTATTATTATTATTATTATTATTATTATTATTACAATTCTGTCAGAGTCCCAAATATTGGACCTTTATATGTTTGAGTAATATCCTGCAGGCATTTAGCTACGTTATTTTTCATACAGCAACAAATGTGATAAAAGTTGATGCAGTTCTTTATATCACTGCTTCTGTCAGGATTTTGTTTAGGACTTGTGACCCCTCTAGGGTAAAAATTGCTTTGTGCAACTTTAATAAAGAAGCCGTTCCTGTTTGTCTCATTGTTCAACACTATTCAGTAGCTCAGGTAGAGTAAAAAAAAAAAGAAGTAGAAGAAAATTACAGAATGTTTGGATTTTAGAAGAACATTTTAAGATGTTTACACTGTGCCCTGGGTTCAAATAAACTTTATGTGTAAATTAATGTAAAGTATAAACACTCTAAGGTGAGACTCTTTGTATCTGTGTTAGTGTAGGTAAATAATGACATCACATGCCCCACAGTGGGACAGCTCAGACTCTTTGTAACAAAATAAGGAGCACTAATGTAATTTACATTAGTGCTTCTTATTTTGACGTCAGTGGCTTGTTGGAAGACCAAAACATAACAATTCCGATATTTATTTAGGTTTATTCAGGTTCCATTTAGAGATAGTACTCTTGTGCCTTAGTCACTTGTTGTGGATATTGTTGTAACATATACACTATATAAAAAAGGTAAAGATGTAGATGTCTCTGAATGACTCTGCTGTCTAGTATGCACATATATTTTATTTAGTATCCTTTAAATGTGTTGATCTTTTTTCTTTTTTATGCCTTTGTGGACATTGCTGAATGTTTTGCTGTAAAATTCCAAAGACCACAATCAAAGTGAAATTCAGCAACATGAAGGAAGTTGTGTAAGCAATGCATTTAAAGTATTTTCTATTGTAAGTAGTTTTTCCATGTTATATGTCTATATATAAATAAATAGTTGAATGATTGATATAATTGGGTTGCATGTATTTGTGTATAGCATGGCCCCACACCATAGTACAGTGTTTCATAGTTTGAAATATGTCCTCTAACTAGTACAGTCTGGGAGTTGACAAAGTACCATTGCTTAATCTCAGTATTGCTCAAATTGAAGTAAACCCATTAGTGCTGATTAATGCTGAAGTAAACTATAAAGGTTGTCATTTTGAAAAAATAATTAACATGCCTACTTAGTGACAATTTGTCCAAAGCTGTGACAATTATTTTATAGACTTTAGACATTTATTTATCCCACATCGGGGAAATCTACGTACGTAAATTTACGTACTCAAAAGACTTATGAGGAGTCTGTCGATGATTTAAGAAGTGGAGGGAAAAAATACATCCAATGGGTTTTTCCTCACAATAAGTACTTCTTGCTCTGTGGAACAAGTTGTACAATGTGTTCTTTGGTTTTGTGAGTTTTTCAGAGACTAAATAAGTAACCCAGATTATTTAATTTTTTCTGGAGACACCCCATTTTTTTTAAATCTCAAAGTTATAGGAAAAAGGCCATTTGATTCCTATGGAATGAACCTGGATTATTTAAGAAGCAACCCCATTAAGCCCATAAATATTAGTTTCATCAAGTACTTATGGAAGAATATATTTGTATATCACCTCAAAGTAAGAAATTGCCTGTTCTGATTAATGCTGACCCTGGATTATTAAAAAAATAAAAATAAAAAAAACAACGCAGTAAAAAGTACGTCACAGTTTTGCAAGTAGTATAAGGAGTGCTTATTCATGAGCTTTGGTGTATGGGAAGTATTTCTGTGACATCTGTCCAGTAGCTGTGACTCTGTACTCTGAGGAGTCCGCTCACAGACGGCAGCGTCATGATTACCGTAAATGTTACAGGAATTGCGCATTAGGTGCGGCTCATTTGACCACGCAGTCACAAATGACGATTGGCTTGACCATAGTTTTTTTGGAGGGATTTTATTTTTAAAATTCCACATCAGAGCTGAACCAACTGAGTTGGAGCAATATCATTCTGAACTGAAATTAGTCCGTGAGAACAGGTGGTTTCCCTTTAACATAATTCTGAATTGAGGGAAATATTGAAAATGCTTGACTATTAAGTAGGGTTTCATTGTTTAATTCCTCATCTGAATATTGATATTGTGTGTATTTCTACGTTGGACTAATGATTCACACATTCGAAATGCCATGGCCTCCATCTTCTAAGGCTTCAATGCGATCAGAAATGGATCAATTAATTCATAAATTAATTAACGGACTGACTGAATGGATGAATTAATGTGAAGTTGTAAATTGCGTTCGTAGGTCGGTGCTTTTATTTTGAATTCTGTTCTTACACTGCATTTCCGTAATATCTATACAGGCGCCACAAAATAACTGGGAGCTAGTTTGAATAGTTTGGATTTCGGAGTGGAGGCAGGCTTTACCCGCGTTAGCTCTGTATCACAGTTGGAGAGTCAAGTTAAGCTGACGTTAACTACTGAATAACCAATTCTGCGTAGTTCCTTTTCTCAGGGGATGAATATATTTACTGAATATAACGTTACCTGCTAAAGTCTTCAACATTGCATTGCCGTCGCTTATTAGTGCTGTAAAGACCGCTATTTAGCGAACCCTAGCTAGAAACGTTAGCTAAGCTAATTTAATTAGCTGCTAGCTAACATGAATTTCAGTGTTTCGAGCTGTTCGCATAAGTAAGTGTAAGTAAGTGAATATTGACAATAAAAACAGTAATCGACACTAACGTTGCTACTACTACTACAACTACCACTTTTTACATGACTAATAATGATAACAGGAAGACATGTAAAGCTAAGGTCATAAGTACACCCATCAGCCATATAATACAAATAGAATAGGGGAGGACTGCTGGACTGGGGGGTGGGTGGGGGTCAGGCAGGATTGGTAGAGGGAAAGGGGAGCTGTATGGGGTATGGCCCCTCTTTGCTTGGGGGCAGCAGTATCCAGAGTGTAGGTATAGCTGCTCCTGCTGACAGTCCTCTTTAGATGCATTCTTTTGTTTTTGTTTTGTTTGTTTCTTGTCAAGATTTTTGTAAGTATAAGTATTATCAGTGGAAATTATAAAAATTATTTAAAAAAAAAAGTATAAATCATAAAAGTATGTAGTATGTAATCTGAAGAAATTAGCTTGCTAAATGTTGTAAATATTTGACCCTCATTATGTAAATGCTATGCCGTATTAGTCCAATATTAGTCATCAACCAGCCTAGGATCATGTTTGGGTCTTAAATGGTGGAAAAAGTATATTCAGTTTTGTGACGTTTGATTCAAGCCAATGTAGTGATGTGTATCTGGGCCTGTGTGTAAAGCTGGAGCTAAAAGTTAAAACATTTTGATTATTAATTGATCAGCCTATTGTTGTTTTTTGTTTTTTACAATGAATGGATTTATTGTTTAATATGAAACATAGTGAACATGTTGAAATTACAATTACAATGCTGTAAAACAGAAAAAGCAGAAAATCCTTGCACTGGAGAAGCCTGAACTGAAATTTGTATTGGTCAAAATGAGTTGAATGATGCCTCCATTATCAGAATTTTTGCATGTTACTTATAAGGCAATTGACAAACCAGTCTACAAGTTGACTGATCATTTTAGCTGTATGATCCAATGCAGCTCACATCACCAGAGCTTTTCTCTCATGCTATTGGCTCTTGTATGTGTTTTCAGTGTGCCCTGTCCATTTTCTAATTAGATCCACTAACATTAGCCGCTGTACATTTTTTTTAAAGGTAACAGCATTGTATTTAGTGCATGAAGGTATGACTCCCAGAATACTTCCTGTCTTTCACTTTCGATATCTGCGCATGCACCTAATATTCCTGTTTTGATCTCAAACAGTTGCCACAACCATCACATCTCTTATTCCTGTACAAATTATAAAGCTGAAAATGTAATAATTGTACAATCTACTGTCCGTTGCTCTAAGTTGCATTCTGCCAGAAAGCCCTATGGTGACTCAGAGCAAAATATTTTTAACTCACATGCCTTTAAATGCAGAAAGGGCTTATGCTTGATACATTTGAATATCAGAAGTTTGTTTAATCAATCTAAATTAGATGATTCAAAAATTCTCATATCACAGACTGACCCCGAAATCTTGGTTCTGAGAGAAACCTGGCTCAAGCAGAGCATTCATGAATCAGAGGTTTCTTAGCATTTCTATAACCTGTAGAACAGACAGAATTGGAAGAGAGGGCGGTGTGGCTGTTTATGTGAAATCAGGTTTATCTGTCACCGTGTTAAATGCTGTCACTATACCTCATTCCTTTGAATTTATTGCTCTGAAAATGTACTTACTTTGTAATATTGCAATCATTGTTGTAGGTGTATATAGACCACCCTCAGCTATCTCCAGTGCAACTGATAATTTAGCAGACTTACTTGCTCAGTACTGTAACTCTGAAATGCTGGTTCTAGGTGATTTTAACCTAGACTGCTTAACAAATGATTCTGGTCTAAAAGAGATATGTGTCAATCTAAAACCGGCACAGCTGATCGATGAGCCGACCAGACCTCCTTTGAAGGATCCCTCAAAGTCAACATTGATAGATCTTATTCTGTGTAATGGGAGGGAGAAATTACCGCCGCTGGAGTTTTTGCATTTGGTCCAAGTGACCACTGGTGCTGGATTGGCAAAATTAGGGTCAAGAACTTTTATCAAAAGAAATGAAAAACATTTTAGTGAACAGGCTTTTTTTAACTGACATTGCTAGCAGTAATATACAATATACTACTGAAATACTGGATGTAGAACAGGCTCTTAAACGTTTCACCAACTCTTTAGTTACTATTACTGATAAGCATGCAACCTTCAAAAAGCTCAGGGTTAAAGATAGATCAAACCCATGGGTCAACTCAGAACCATCAATGATGCTGAATACAATGGACAAAGCCTGGGCTCTAGCAAGGCGTACTGGTGAGGAAGCCCACTGGTTAACTTTTAGACAACTTCAATAAATGCATATCTTCATTTAGAAAAGCAAAGGTCATCACAAAGCATTCATCTCCAACTCTTTTACAGACCGATCCAAATATATGGAAAGTAGTAAATGTAAATAAAAACAAATCATCTATGTCTGACATTTAATATTGATACACTCATACCTACAGGTCAGTTTAAGACTTTGATTTTAAACTACTATATTCACTTGTTTTATTTGTGTTTTGTTTGCAGTTTCTTTCTTTTTCTTATCATTATCAGTACTTTTTTCATTTTTGCATCTATTCTGTTTTTTGTTTTTTATTTGTGCTGATTCAAGCCCTCACTTTCAATGAAAATAAGGGCTTTCCCTCAATGAGTTATGACATTTAGATAAAGGTTGAATGAATAATCAATAGAGTTGCGGTTCTGGCACTTCGTCAACTGCCCAGTTCAATACCCAGATTCATGTGTTTGAGTAGTTACTGTCCACTGCAGCCATTCAGAAATACACATAAGCCTATGTAGTTAACAGGAGGTATCTGAGTACATGCAGGTATGTGTATGTGTACATACAGGTTATAGGCCAAATGTTTTAAAGGGGAATGTTGTCTGACCTGCATAATGCCAGCAACAGCAACAATATTAACAGCATTTTGACATGTAGCCTTTATCTCTTCCTTGTTTAACTTTGCTTATGTACACACTTTTGAGGTCAACTGAGGATTATTTCAAACACCTGGTTTTCGGGTTCCTGACTGTGACCTTTGTTCTTAAACATTCTCGTTTTAGGCACAGTATTTGTATCTGTTGTCCATCCATCCCATCTGTCAGTGTGCTTCATAGTGGTTGAACACCATGGCTCTGAACATCCCCGGTGTGGTCGCAATGGTGCTGTTCTACCTCCTGATTCTTGGGACAGGACTATGGGCCGCCCGAAAGTCCAGGAAGGCTGAGAGAAAGAGTCATGGAGACAGGACTGAAGTGGTGCTCCTTGGAGACAGGAATATAGGCTTGCTGGTTGGGATTTTCACCATGACTGGTATGTGGTTCTGTGGGGCTCAGAAACTTATTTTTAGTTATTTGTTTGTGTGTTAGTTTTACCCCAACATTTTTTGTCACTTTTCCGGTAGAACACAACATAGGTTGTGGGAAGATGCTGAGAACAGCTAGTTATTATTTCAATATCAGTATCAATTTGCTAATGTCATTATTTTGTGAACCTAATATATCAGTTATCTTTTGATCTTAAAAAAAAGGATGTCTTCTGAAAACAATAGTGGAAACAAAAAGTTCATATCTCAATGATTAGGATAATAGTCCCCTTATCACATATCGATAATAAGAAAATTACATCAAGTCAGCAACATGCACAGATTTGTGATCTTGGAGCAGCTGATCGATTGAAAGGATCTAGTAGCATGAACTCTATGGACAAAACGTACTCTCAAATAATTTTTAACACAATACATCCGTATTTGATTTCAAGACTAGAAATATATAACAGCCAAATTGGCCCTTTGCCAGATTCACTGCAGTTCACTAAGACAAATCTTGCACAACTAATACCAGGCTGCTTCAAATAAAAGCCAAGTTCCAAGGCCAAATTGTTTTGCTTTCATTGCACTTTTTTTTGAAAAGCTATGCAGCACATGAAGAACATTGTAATTTAAATTGTTAACCAGTCAAAACTTTATCGTTTAATGTAGATGTAAAACAAAAAAAAGAGGGAAAACTGCCAAACAAATTACCTGTTGTTAAATTTTCCGATTCTGGTGGTAGAGCATGTAGGCCAGTCAGGTTTCCCGGAAAGGAGACATTTGGGGCCTGTCTGAGGTGTCAACAGTCTTAATGCCCATCAGCTCAGAAGCAGTCTTAGGCTGGGGACTAGCAGGTTCTGGAGCTGACAGGAGGCTCGCTAACTGGAGGGTAGCACTGGAGCTGAACTATATGGGAATCACTGGAATTGTAGTTTGTCCAATAAAGTCTTTTCAAGCAGAGCTACTCTGGATTTGATTTCTGCTGCGCCTGGAGCTTCTCGCAACCAGAGCTTAAATAACCACTTCATTTTGAATATGGCTATGGCCTTAAGCATCTCAACACAGTTCTTATAGTCCTTATCCCGAATAAACACATCCTCACAAATATTCGGGAGTTGAGGGCTGGTGTCTGCTGGGTCCATAATGGTCAGTTTGTTCAGGGTCTTTGCACGGGTCTTATTTTGCAAACCCACACCTGCCCGTACCCACCATACTTAAAACCGCATCCGACCCGTTTTCCGACAGTAGCACAAAGTACATTCCGCACCCCAGCCGACCCGCTATAAAGTGATACGCATGCAATTTTTAAAAATGAAAGTAAGCCAGTGTAGGGAATGGGGGTTCTGGGAGGGCGCAAGCACGCATGAATGAGCTCATATGAAATATAGATGCTTATCATTTTGAAATGCAGGCATATCTTTGTAGATGTGTCGCTAATAATAATATATATTGCAAAACCCAACCTCTGCTCTCATATATATATTGCAAAACCCAACCTCTGCTCTCCAGGCGTCCGACCCGATCCGCACCCGCGTCTGACACAGTACATTATATTTTTCACCCGTTCCATCCAAATTGTGCAGGTACCCGAACCAGTGCAGGACTCCTTCTGTTGCCTTTGCTAAAATTGGTTAGGAGCCAAATGCAAAAAAAGGAGGAAAGCAGAAATGGGAACTAAAAACAAAATCCAAAAAGTAAAATCCAACAAACCAAGGAGTGTGAATACCAGCAATACAAAGACCAAAAACAACAGTTCAACTAAGTACAACCAAAGACAAAGTTCAAACCAGTAAAAACATGAGGGACAAAAAACCAGGAACATACCGCATGGAGACACAGGAAGACACTGGATCAGGCTTAGGTGAAACACAGGAGAATAACACAGGAGAAACACAGGGCAAACTGTCAAAGACAGCAGGGAGAACACAGGCTTAAATACACACAAGGGCTGATCACAAACGAGTCACAGGTGGACACAGAAAAAGGGCGGGAATTCACACAATGGGAGGAAACTCAAATATAAAACAGGAAATCCCAGGAACACAAACTGAAACATGACAAGCATGGTTGAATTTCAGTCTGTATGAAGATTTTTCAGCCTCTCAGAGTGAGATGCCCAGTTTGTCTGTTGACGTGTCTTTTATCTGAAATCCAGAATAGTTCCTCAATGCTGATTATTTTCCAGAGAGCGAAGTAAATATCCTCATCTTTTTCGGCTGCTTGCCGTTACCTTTCTGGTGCTAGCACAGTTTAAATGTTTGCAGTTTAATGGACACGGTGATGCAGCATGCCACTTTACATCTGTGGTATTAGACCATTATACATGAAATTGAAGTATCAATTCTGATTTGATGGATTGTTACGCCACTATAAGAGGCATCCAAGTTAAAATGTATCTTATAAAATTGACAAAGAACTACAATCCAATTAAAAGAGTTGTATCTCAGAAATATCATTATAATAGAAAAGAACTAAAATCCAATCCAAAAGGAAATGTGTCGTTATTGTCCAAAGTAGTAATAATATTGGGAGAATAGTAAGAAGATGCATTGAGATCCGAAGTCAGTGTCAAATATCCAACCTCAAACTAACTTCACTTCAGTCCACTCCATATATCTTGTCAATGCAGAAGATTTTTAGTGTCCTGATGCAGAGGCATGCAACTTTAGATACCGTATATCCTTCCATAATGTAACGCTGTGTACATGTTGTATAATGAAGGAAAAATGTTCATAAAAATAAATATTAGGTTAGACATAGGATAGTGAGAAGTAAAATCCAGATTCTGGTAGGACCTGCACTTAAATACAGAAAAAAGAAAAATGTGGTGAATGTAGAAGAGTAAGAGACACTCCTGCATGAACATACACCAGGATAATGTTAATTAATTATAAAAGGATATTACAATTACATGATTTAAATCAAATTTAACAATGACATGCTCTAGCATGCCTGCACTGACAAAACAGAATTCACTGATGTTAAATAAATCAAAATCAACAATACATTACAAGCTAATTGTTGAGTCTACCAGTCAATGCTGATATGCTGTAATCTTGAGAAGCCATATGTAATTATATGTAATAGCTGCAACCGTATTTGGACGGTTATTAGTGCAACCATGCATACAATTTTCAGTGCGTATGGCCAGTGTTAGTAGTCGCCACACAATAGGAATACGGCTAAAAGACTGGCCGTACCTAAGCCTTATCCCTAGCCTAAGGAAGCCTTGCCTATTCAAAGGTCACACAGATACATATACAGGGCCAAATCAAATGTATGTATATACAATTTAAGTCTCCTTTAACGATAGAGCTTAATTAAAAGAGATAAACATTATTTCAAAAGATAGGAAAACCTTGGCATATCAATGACATTTCCTAGTCCATTAAAAATTGCCATACATTTGTACCCTTAGCAATGAGTCATCAGAAATTCCACATGGTACCCTGAAGAACTATGAGCTTTTAGTCTTCTCTGCCAGAATCATGCATCTTGTCCAGAATGCGTGGCTAAGTTGTGAGAGGTGAGTTCATTGATGGTACGCTTGCTGTTTGATTATGTAAGATAAGTTATCCATTTTTTTTTTTTTTATCACTTAAAGAGGATTAATGTAAGTGATAATATTTTGGACTGGTTGATAATATTTTGGACTGGTTGTATACCTGTTGGTGGTGTTTTTGTTTATTGTGTGTTTCAGAGGTGCTTTGGAGAAGCTAGGCACGGTGCCCTCGTACTTGGCCTTATCGGCACCTGATTAAATACCCTGATACTCTGCCTGCTGCCAAATGATTTCAGAATTATGACGAAGTGCTTGGTCGTGTTCACTAACACATAAATTTATATATTCATGTTTCGACCAAACTCAAGTGCTTCAATAAGTATATTTCAATAAAAAAAGCAAAAACAGCCACACAGGACCATTAAATCATTAAATCAAGTTTTATTGACATTGAACTTCCATCAATTATATTGATTGTATTACTCAGCAGTATACTAGCTTGACAGAGACCTCGGATGTTGTAACTTGAATCTTCTGAAGCCAGTCACACACTGTGAGGGTCAGTGCCCCTAATTCGCCTACTAGAACTGAGAACCGTTTGGAATTCACCTTCCACACCTGTTCCAGTTGCTCCTTAAGTGGTATCTCATTCCCTTCATGGGCCCTCATCTAATTGCAACTGTCAGCTTTGAAAAAAATGAGATCTCTTAGAAACTAAAGGGTAAAAATGGTTCAGAGTCTATATGCATGTAGTCTGAGAGGTCCGAAAATAATAGGCTTATTAACTACCTATAGAAATGATTTTATACTTCATCAAAACAGTCTTTGAAATGGGATTACATAGAAAGCGCGCAGTAAAAGTACTTAATATTAGTTACACACAGTAGAAATGCCTGATTTTCTGTATGTAATCAGAGTGAGTACGAACTCAAATGTGTTAGTCATGGTCAGGTAAAATTTCTTCAATGGTTGCCCAGCTGTCCAAAATTCAAGAATTAAGTAATTCTACCTTAATTTCAGTGTGATTTTTCTTCATGTGGTTTTGGTTTTTTAGTTTAGACATTTCTGTTATTTTGTTGTAGAATTCATCCATGACGAGAAGCTGCTATTTTCGGAATAAACAAAAGCTGACATTTCTGTAACACAACAGGAAAATTTACTAACCTTAGGGAAAGAGTTGTTATTAAGGATATTTTCAAACATCAAACATGAATTTTACATGTATTAGATGTATACACTTTGAAACAACATTTTGAGACGAACATATACCACTATGCACCTAATTAAAGTGTGTGTCTGTCTCTGTGTCATTGTTATGCAGCTACGTGGGTCGGCGGTGGCTTCATCCTGGGTCTGGCTGAGGCAGTTTACACTCCTAAACTGGGCCTAATATGGGCTCTGATGCCCATACAATACTCATTATCCTTTATAATAGGTAAGACAAATCATATATTATAGAGGCAGTAGGCTGTGCTGATCTCAACAATTTTAGACATTGATGTATTGTATGTGTGGCTCCTTTTGTCTGTTTTATTGACAGTTTATTAAACAGCTGCAGTAAAATGTACTATAGTTTAAAAGTCAGGAATTTGTTTAGGTGTGCTTGATTTCTGGATGTCTTACAGAGCACAGTGCCAACAGGATCCTGTACAGCTTTTAATACATTAATGCAATATAATGGCTTATATCTCTTTCGCTTAGGTGGTCTTTTCTTTGCCAAACCAATGAGGGACAGGAAGTATATCACCATGATGGACCCATTCCAGATTAAGTATGGCAAAGTACTGAGTGGTGTTCTAGTGCTGCCCGCTCTGCTGGGGGATGTGCTGTGGGTGTCCTGCACTCTGCTTGGCTTAGGTAAATATGCATACCAACCAGGTGAAATCAGTTTTTCCTATTATTAAGTTGATGCAATTAAAGCATTTCAATGTGTGTATTTCCTGGCAGGAGCAACTGTGACTGTGATACTGGACATGCCCTATGTCTATTCTGTCTGGATCTCAGCAGTTATAGCCATCATCTACACTTTGTTAGGAGGCCTTTATTCAGTAGCCTACACTGACGTCATCCAGCTCTCTCTAGCTTTCATCAGTTTGGTAAGTTACAGTAAACCAAGTTCATTTTAAAAATGTACAGTGTCAGTGTGTATGTTGCCATGTAGTATGAAGCCAAAGATAAGCGTTATGCTGCTACAATAGTTCAGAATTCACAATTTTTAACCCTATAAATGGAGAGGTAAAAATCCACTGAAAATCGAGTCTGTTCCAAAACCATCTACAGGAAACAGCAGTGTTAGGTGTGGGGTGTAAATAGGGCTGTGCGATAAAGCGATATTGTTCATTTTCACGATAACACTTTCCACGATAACAATGATACATTTATTTTCGATTTTGATTTTTTTTTTTTTTTTGAGTCCATTTTCCTCTAGCTAGAATACACTACACCAACAGCCAATCGCACAGCAGAGAAACAAATGCATTAGGTGGATGCATGTTTCTGGCCCCTCGCACTCACAACAACTCAGAATGATGGCGTCGATCCGACACAAGAAAATGCATGGCCCGACTAGCGAAACTGAGCGTTAGTAAACTGACTGTTGTATCTCTGCTTTAGTATTGAATTAAGCAGAGGTTGCAGAATTTAATCTGAATGATATGTACCACGCATAGAAATGCTCTTCTTTTTCTTTAAATCATTTGAGAACATAGTCAGACAATCTATCGGGTGTTCGCTTGACCCTTTGCGGCTTGGATGGCATGTCTGCTTTTATCTGTGTGTCAGTGTCATTCTTGGTTTGTGAACTCTGAGTGTCAGTGGCGTGTGTGTGTTCTTCTATCGCCTCGCCGATTCCTGTGTCATCCTTAGCTTCCTGTATTTCCCCCTTGTCTTGGAATGTCCCTTGTTTCAGTCACCTCCCTTCGTATTTCTTAGTAAAAGTGGTGTTTCTCGCATACCGTGCTCCTGTTGGTGATTCCACGACAGCCCTGTTTCCTGTCCTGATGATGATCTTGTGTGTGTGCATTGAATGTGGTGGAGAATTTGGCAGTTTTGTCTTGTCTCAAGAGCAAAGTGTCACCAACACTGACCTCTGATATCTGTGCTCCTCTGCGGGCATCTGCATACAGCTTGCTCTTTGCCTTTTGCTCTGTGTCACTATCACATACTTCTTGATCGCTCCTGTAGACCATCACATACTTTCTCAGTTCTTTTTTCCAATCAAGTCCATCTGATTGAGCAATCCTGATCCTTTTCATAAGTGATGCGTTCTGGCAACCTCTCAGTTGGCCTGAGCGTACTGCAATGTGGTTCCCATTTCCCTCACAGAACAGTCTGAATTGTTGTATCCTGAAGAAAGACGAAGAAATTGAACTGAAGAAAGGTCATACCACCCCTCTCCTACCTGAAGTCTGACAAATGACAGACCAGCATTAGGTGCAAAGTGTGTGGCGACTGCCAACCTCTTCCATCATCCCAAACGGTACCCACCCCAGAACATAACACTGAAAGCATGAGTTTGCGCTATCATGCTAGTGTCTGCCTCCCCGCAAGTAGAAACAGACCAGCCCAACTGCTTCTACTAGTCAAACTTCACTTCAACAAACAACAATCTCTGCTGCTTTTTCAACCATTGCCCCATACGAGAAGAAATCGAAGCGATACAAAGACATAACCAGCACAATTATGTACTGTACCGCAACAGATATGATGTCTATAAGCACAGTTTAAAAACAGGGCTTCAAGAAGCTAATGACTGTCGTGGATGTTAAGTACACTCTGCCAAACGTCAGTCCTTCAGCTGTACGCAGAGTGGAGGGTCAAGCTGGAGGAGCAGCTCAGATATGATATGAGGTCTGGTCGCACGTCCAAACCACATCAGGTCTTACAGAACAGAGGGCTAATGAAGCAGAACTGAGCAACTACCTGCAAGCTCAAGAATGTGCAATATTCATAGAATTCAGCAGCTTAATCATCCTCAACATTGAACTTTTTGTAATTTCCTTTAATCAATGCTCAGTTCAGTATACTACCTCTAAAATGTTTGAGACACGTTTGAAACAAGAAATTTGTTGTACATATTTATAATTGGATTTATTCAGTGTTTAACATAAAGCCATTTGGTTGGTTGGTTCTGTTGAATGTTTGTCATCTAGTAAGTGACAATAAATAATTGTATTCATAAACCATAATTAACCTTCAGGTTTGTTTTGGGTTCTAATCTGTCCTAAGGAGAATACTCTTAAAACTGTAAATTCAACATGATTATTGTTGTTAAATATATATCATGATAATTATCGACATCGATCAATATAAAAAAATACATATCATGATCACGCTTTGGCCATATCGCTCAGCCCTAGATGTAATCACAATATTTTAACACTGACAAAAAAATTACCTTTCCTTGCTAAGGTCTTCAATATGATTTATTTGCAGTGGTTGTGTGTCCCCTTCCTGCTCCTCAACCCCATATCTACAAACATCACCCAGACTGCTTTCAACCACACATACCAATTACCGTGGATCGGCACTCTGGAGATGGACAAAATATGGAACTGGATTGACGACTTCTTAATGCTTGTGAGCAGAATATTTATACTTTTCCTGTTTCTATCCACAAAGTCAAAACTCGGCCACATGTTGGTGGAATGGACAAACTGCCATCGATTCTCTTCAATTCTTCAATTTCATTTAAACAAGACGGACTGTTTATGTTATTTAGAAAGGAGATTAAAGAAACCCAGTGTCTTGTCAGATTCCATGCCAAATGAATCCCTATCAGCTTTTTCTGACGTGACCAGATCCAAATACAGTGAAAGTATTTCTGTTAGTGTACTGCGGCTTAATGCGAGATGAAAATTAAGATATTCCTGTGAATAAAAACTGAGATATCCACTTTAAAGTACTATGGCAACGCTCCAAACAGAATTACAGTAATTATTACTCTGGAGGGGGTGTAAATTACCCACATCCGTGTGCTCAGTTGGGATTAAAATCACTGACTTTTGCAGGTTAAGTGACAGAGAAATATTTCCAGTGCCGAGTTTCATATGAAGGTGCAGGTCAGCAGAGTGGCTCAATGATTAGAATCTTCCATAAGTGAGGTCTGTGTTCTGAACGTTTTCAGAGTTTTTCTCTGTGGACTGCTGTTCAGAGATATGCAACTATGGTGAAGGAGAGATCGCAATTTAGCAGTATGAAGTATATCGATTGAACAGTAAGTGTAGTAAATGAGTCAAAGAGGATAAATATTTGTATTTTCCTGAGCAGTAAAATAAATCTGCACTAGCTTGTTTCTGGCTTGATTTATTCACCAAAAGTCTGTCTTCAGTCTGGAAGAGAAATAGTATCTAATTCAGCAGTGTTTCTTCCTCCTCATCACTTCTTGGTCCTCAATCTGCCCCTTGCTGTTTTTTCTCAGGGTCTTGGTAGTATAGCATATCAGTCCTTCCACCAGAGGACGCTGTCTGCCTCCTCACCACAAACAGCCCAGTTAACCTGCTATGCTGCTGCCATTGTCATTGCCATACTGGGAATCCCGCCTGTCTTGGTTGGAGCTGTCGCTGCCTCCACAGGTAAGAATTGGATTAGAGATGGTAGACTGTATAGACCCTTAAATTATGCTCAGTGGCTTTTTATTGACAGTTGTTTTGTTATATGAAAAACAAGTAAAAGCACTGAATACAGTATAAGATTATATCTTTGTGATAAATCCTATTTCTACTTACGCTATATTGACAAAGGTATTCACTCACCCATCCAAATAATTGAAATCAGGTGTTCTAATCACTTCCAAGGCCACAGGTGTATAAAAGCAAGCACCTCGGCATGCAGACTGTTTCTACAAACATTTGTGAAAGAATGGGTCGCTCTCAGGAGCTCAGTGAATTCCAGCGTGGTACTGTGATAGGATGCCACCTGTGCAACAAGTCCAGCCGTGAAATTTCCTCGCTCCCAAATACTCCACAGTCAACTGTCAGTGGTAGCGGAAGCTGGAAGCGATTAGTAACGACAGCAACTCAGCCATGAAGTGGTGGGCCACGTAAAATGACGGAGCGCCGGGGTCAGCGGATGCTTAGATGCATAGTGCGCAGAGGTCGCCAACTTTCTGCAGAGTCAACAGCTACAGACTGCATCCAAGCCATACATCAGCAAGTGCAATACAAAGCGATGGATGCAGTGGTGTAAAGAACGCCGCCACTGGACTCCAGAGCGGTGGAGACGCGTTCTCTGGAGTGACGAATCGCTCTTCTCCATCTGGCAATCTAATGGCCGAGTCTGGTTTTGGCGGTTGCCAGGAGAACGGTACTTGTCTGACTGCATTGTGCCAAGTGTAAAGTTTGGTGGGGGGGGGATTATGGTGTGGTGTTGTTTTTGAGGAGCTGGGCTTGGCCCCTTTGTTGAAGTGAAAGGAACTCTGAATGCTTCAGCATACCTGTTCCAACATGACTGTGCACCAGTGCAAAAAGCAAGGTCCATAAAGACATGGATTAGAGAGTTTGGTGTGGATGAACTTGACTGGCCTGCACAGAGTCCTGACCTCAACCCGATAGAACACCTTTGGGATGAATTAGAGCGGAGACTGAGAGCCAGGCCTTCCTGTCCAACATTAATGTGTGACCTCAAAAATGCGCTTCCGGAAGAATGGTCAACAATTCCAATAAATTCGTAAACCTGGTGGAAAGCCTTCCCAGAACTGTTGAAGCTGTTATAGCTGCAAAGGGTGGACCAACGTCATATTAACCCCTATGGATTAAGGATGGGATGTCACTTAAGTTCATATGCGAGTCAAGCAAGGTGAGCGAATACTTTTGGCAATATAGTGTGTATTGTCCTTTAGTTTCTTTTGCCTATTATATATGTATTTTTAAAAGGTAGTTGAATGTGAAGTGGCTCCAGGCTCCTGTTATTGATTGATTGGTTGTTGCAGCCTGTGGCTGTAGTATAAAGATGTCAAAAGACAAAACACAAATCATTTTTTCGAAAAGTAAAAACTGAAAAGGGCTGTAACAAACATCTATTTTTTTTTATTATCAAAAATATGCTGAATTTTTTTTACAATTAAACAATTTATAAGTCTATAAAGTGTTTAACAAAAAATGTGAAAAAATACTCATCACAATTTCCAAGAGCTAACAGTGAGATCTTCACATTGCTTTCTCTGTCCAAACAACAGTTTTAAAAACTCAGACTTTTCTTTTACATTATAAATGATTTTTTTTTTAAAAAGCATCAAATCTGGAACCAACAATGTTTGACATTTTGTTTGCAAATTGACTGACATGTTTCATTGATTTCTTGAAATAATTGACCTTAGATAGCAAACCTATTCGATGACAAAATAAAACCCATGTTTTTACATCAGTGCTATATGGATCTAAAAAAAAGTGTATGTGTATATATATATATATATATATATAT
>CAEMYA010000258.1:1631874-1659320 GCA_903131615.1 Diplodus sargus
TGTATGTGTGTATATATATATATATATATATATATATGCATGATATGCATGATATTAATAGTACTGAACTGTTATTACTTTTGGCAAGACTGGAACCAGACTCTGTACGGTTCTCCATCTCCTTACGAGCGCGGGGAGAATGCTTTCATCCTGCCCCTGGCCTTACAAAACCTCACTCCATCCTACATCTCAATCATTGGAATCGGAGCTGTGGCCGCCGCTGTCATGTCATCTACAGACTCGGCCCTGTTGTCTGCAACGTCTGTTTTCTCTTCAAACATCTACAAGAACATCCTGCGTCAACAGGTAAGGAGTGCTACATGTTGATGGTGGCAGCTCAGTGGCACAATGTGTCTTAAAGGTTGAGAGACAGGATGTCCTGTCCTTTTCCACCCTTTACAAACTGTAAAACAGCACAGCTAAATTAAAGCAATGCATTTTGGAAAACACACAGGTACATGAATCTACTTTTTGTATCCTAGGCTTCAGACTATGAAATGCAATGGGTGATCCGCGTCACGGTGGTGGTCGTGGGTCTGCTTGGGACAACTATAGCCTTCTTTACCAACAGCACCCTGATCCTGTGGATTCTCGCAGCAGACGTCAACTACAGCCTGATATTTCCCCATCTAGTCTCCGTGCTCTTCTTTGAAGTGTCTAATGGTTATGGTGCGCTGGCAGGTTACATCATAGGGCTGCCTTTGAGGATTTTGTTGGGAGAGAACAATATAGGTCTTCCAGTTGTTCTGCATCTTCCTGGTTGCACATTCGAAGATGGTGTCTTTGTCCAAAAGTCCCCTGTCCGGACAGTCACCATGGTCTGCACTTTGGTAGCCATCCTAGTTTTTTCCTCGCTGGCTGTGTTCATATTCAGCCACAGCCTGTTGCCTGAGCGGTGGGATGTTTTCAAAGTGACACGTAATGTATCTGTTGCACCAGCAGATGCCGTCACACAGAATCCTGAAAGTGATGCTGAGCTTGACGAGAACGAGCAAGGAGTTGCCTTACAGCCAATGTTGCAGACTGAATCGTAACCCTTTGTCTTTACTTTTGTGAAGTTGAATGTGTATTAAGATCTTAATTAATTAAATGTGTATATATAAAGAAATCACAAGTAGAATTGCCTTTATTTTAAGCTCTTTCCAGTTCTTTCTTAAAATCATTCAAAATAAAAAACACGTATCCCACTTTCAAGAGTTAACAGGTGACTAAATGAATGTATATTATAGTATTCTTACACATTATTCATTAGATTAAAAAACCCCGGTGGCATCTACCTATGCAGATAGTAAGCTGGATTTTGACTGAGATATCTGTTGCAACCCAAATGCAGCGGAGATGTTATATTTCATTTCTGCTCTTTAAAGCACTGAGCATTTATTAAAAAAGCTCACTCAACTGTAGAACCAGTGACTTTTGTCACTTTGATCAGTTTTATTGTAACCAAGAAATTAACATTGCTTGATTTATCAAATGTAAATGTTAGCTGCACAACCAAAGTGGCATTCACCTCCTTGTTCTTTGTTTGTGTTTTTGGTTGTTTTCTGTGATTTGGGTGAACCTTTGGATTTGGAATCAAAATCTGAACTTCTTACACAACTTTGTTCTCATCTTAATGGCTTGACCGTCACATGGAAGCCATTTATTTGAAAGGTGATTAAATGTTATTCTACAAATAAATTCTGTCTTGTTGCTTGTCTAGAAAAGCGGTCGTTGGGCCTCGAAAAGGTTTAAATCGAGTGTTACAGCACCAGTGCTGTGGGTGTGTTTTGTGTTGTGTTCTGTTTCTTCTATTCAGGTGCCACCCTGGTACCCCCTCCTCCTCCTTGCCAGTGTGTGAAGTGCCACACCTGAGTCTAACTTGACACTTAGGCCGAGTGTTATAAGGTGCTGCTGATGCCATACTTTGAGTTAAATGCTTTCCAGTAGGCTAAAGTCAAACAACAGCTCCAAATGAACGTCACAAATCATAAAAATAAAAAAAGGTCTCTAATAATAATGCACACAAGCTAAGAACACCAACTACAAATGAACATCATAAACTACATTATCGACATATCGTAAAAAAACACAAGTCATAATCTATTTCCAGTCCATGAGGTGCCAGAGCTCTTAAACGGTGGATCCAAAAGTGTTCCCTCCTGGATAGTACATTTCTTCCTCCTGGGGAAAGTGATACCTTTTCAATTCTGATATACCTCAGTATAGGGGGAACAGGATGATTGAATTCAACATGTTGTGAAGTTACTATAATAGTTCTGTGTTCAGCAGCACAAGTTTGAATTGCTCTGCTTGTTTTACCACAGGGACAAGTAATAAGATAAATTACTAACTTAGTTTGGCATGAAATAATTGTTTTTATGGGGATCTCTTTATCTGTATGAGGATGTTTGAAGCTGTTATCGGTAAGTATAATTACTGTACCTTTGGAATAGCCTGCTGAAAATATTATACGGTCAATAGATTTTACTGTGGTTTTGTTTTTGAAAGATCAGTCCTAGGTTTGTCTTTTATTTTATTGGCAGCTTCATTTAAGACAGATGTCTTATTTCCCCTTTGTTGAAAGTCATTTTCCTCCCACTCATATTTTCATCCCACCAACAAGGGTCCTCCTTAAAGGTATGACAAGCACTCCGTGTAGCTTGCTGTAACTTGTTCTGTTCTTCTTATCCTTTTGTCTTTTTATTTTGTCTGTTTTCAGTCCCACTTTTGTGACAAATCTGTACACATTAAAGGTATATTCATCCTGTTTTTGCATCTGCACATTTGGGTGGCTGAACCTTTAGATCGCTGGCATTCTGCGCTTCATTCAGACAAATATTAATGTTTATTCTAATTAATAAAGGCTGAATGTAAAGCATATAGTCATACGAGACAGACACAGATACTCCTGTTGGAGTTATGTCATCGTTTTTGTTTTCCCGACAACAAATCATGCCAGTGAGCTAAATTTGCTCTTACATTAGTGTAACATAAGCTTTGAAGGGTAGATAATCTTCAGCAGCTGGCCTTGTGCTACTGTTGGCTCTGTGATTTCGAACAGGGAAAAGTCATTCTGCAAAACAACCCAGTGTGTTGATTATGACCGTGAACTTTCTGTATTAATCACCTCAGGGATGCCCCGGTGACTTAGCAGAATAAGCTGCGAAGATGAAGTAACTAATTACTGAGGTGTCTGCAGCTGACCTTTTGTCAGCATGAGGTTGTCACCATATGCTACTGACACAGATGGATAGGGTTGTGTGGGGCCTAAAAAGGCCGCTATGTTAAGATGTGGGTCAATCTATTTTTGAACAGGAAGAACTGGGCCTGCATCGTAAATCTAGACAAGAATCCCTGACGCACATGTTTGTGATGAGACGGGTGTCGTGAAGGTCCCAACACCAGCCGCGTTACTGAAGCTGTGGCCCTGGAGTCAGACGCAGAAACATTTCCTAAGTGTTTGACCATTCACCCTGTGAGGGGCGTACTGTATTTAAAGCCCCTAATGACAGCTGTTATCCATCTGAGAGGAAGGTTAAAAGATGATCTAATGCTATTCATCAAAAATGCCCCGCACATACACAACCTCTGTCCCAGTTTGTGTTATGTAATAGCCAAAGTCACTGAAGCAATCTGCCTGGCAAAAGGAGTGACCTTACTGAATGAAATCCAACAAAACAAAACTTGTTACTGCACATGAATTTCTTTCGACAAACTGCTCGATAGCAGTCTTTTTCTACCCATGTGTGTGAGTGTGCGAATGTTTTTCGGATGATGTTACTCGGTAAAACACGAGTAGAACTTTTGACAAACCTGCGACTACAACTTGAAAATAAGGCAAGAAAGAAAGTTAGTTCCAAAGCTGTTCAGTAAACAAAATATAATGAATATATATAGCAGCAGAAGGTATCAAATGTTCTTTAACTATGTATTTACACATTTAAATAACAGTAGCCTGCTGACCTTGGCACATGTTTTTCAAAAGATAGTTGTTCTAAATCCTGAAGCTCATTCAGAACCTTAAGTTAATCAGCTTCATTTACTGATAGAACATGCTTGGAGTTTCCACTGAGAGATTCTGATACCTGAAACTGACTTGACGCATCCAACTGGTGAGTTTACTGTTTTACTATAGTACCCTCACTTTATTGTAGCTCGGACTATAAAAACACTTGTGGTTGTGCAGACGTGGGCTGCTGAGGACAATCCTTAGTCAGAACTCAGAGGTCATTTACACTGCAGTGCCCAAATATTGTTTCTCTAATTTTCGCTCTCATTTGTAAGGGAAATGTGTGCCATGTAGAGCAGTGCATGAATGTCCGTCTGGACAAGTGCTTACCGACCAACACACCATCCCTAGAGTCATGTTGCTATCATGGTTTACATCAAATCGAACCAGCTTAAAATAATAATAATACTTTTGATTATGATTATGATTATACATTGTATTTATATATAATAATAATATATATTTTTATATTTTTCTCCTTCTCTCTGTCCTTCAGTGTATCCTATAGGTGCTTGTGGTCAGAGCTCAAAGTCTTGTCTACAGGAGCTCCTCTCTCCTACAGAAAACACTGCTCCTGAAGTTCACGGAATGCCTCGTAAGACGTCCCGCGGCTCCGCCTTTAATTCCGTGACTTCTCAACATCACACTACATCACCAATGCCCTACATCTGCATAATCTATGGCTATATTTTCGGGTTTCATATATATAAAAGCATATGAACCTATTCTAGTAGTAACCCAAAATGAAATTATGAACCTGAAAATGAGCAAAATGTGTCTCCTTTAAAGAGACATTACATCATTTTAAAGGAAAACAACACAACACAAAGATATATGTAGACATGGACAGGTCAGTGCAGAGTTCCACGGGTTCTCCGTTAAATGTTATAATGTTTCTCTATAGATCACGACTTGTCTCTGCCTCCTCACATAATTGACAGATGCTGTAATATGTAGTGAGGTCATGAAAGTAAGAGTTACATAACTTGTTTGCCCTTTAAGAAATCTCAGTTGAACTGTAAATCATGAGTGGATTCTAGCTTCAGACCATCGCTACAGCTGCTATCTAGCCCTCCATTTACTATTATTTGTTGTATTTGATTGATGTTCTCTGTTGATCTTCTGGGACTTTCCATGTTTGGATTGAGGTTTGTTGTTTATAAGAGCAATGAATTACACAAATAATCACCTGCCAAGCAGGCAGCAAAAACTGTTCAAACATATCATCAGCACGACCCAGCATGTATCCTCTCCCCGCCCCTCTCTTTGCTCCAGGCGGCGTCGCTTCGTTCTCAGCCTGAGCACTGGCACTGCCACCCGCTACTCGTGGCCAACAGTTTGCCTTCCAGTGTGTTTCTCCTGATCTGACCTCTGTCTGTAGACAGCAGCTGAAACACGACGTCCTTGTAAACTGCCTTTGTACTTTTCTCTGCTGTGTGCCGGCGTCCTCACTGGACCTCCTAGGTTCGTATCAAGTTTAATGAGTTGTAGTAATCTGTATCCCATGTTGGACTTAGGCCCATCCTTTGACTTGAAAAATTGATTAGTTTCTAAGTGTCTCCTCACAGGTTCGGCCTACTAGCAACTGGTTCTCTTTTGTAGAAACAACTATCATCATGCATTTAACCTGCACCGTTTAAAGCCATTAAAGTGCAAACGTGCCACTGCTGGATCAACATGACGGACCGGAACAAGGCTGAATTAAAGGGATTATATATAGCAGTCTATTGGGTGGGATCAGAACTGGTATTAGTTGCTCAGAGGTTGGCAATTAGTCATTTAGCTAAAAGATGCACTTCCTTTTCACTTACCCAGGAAAGAGATCAAGAGCAGATTAGACCAAATGTTTGCAGGTTTGGTGATGATGACTATCAAGGGGTTTTAAAAGACAGCTGTGAAAAAAGGGACACTTTTCATGACACTTTAGATGTCCTAATACTTCAGTTACATTTTGCGTAGTTTTGCACCTTGCTCATATACATGAGATTATACATTTGTAGTTTTGAATGTATGTCTTTACTCATATCCGTGACACTGTGCCACTTCTCAAATCCTCCTTTTGCAACTTCCTATAGACTTTCAAAAGCAGAAAGCCAATTTTATTTTCTGAACAAAAAAGTACTCCATGTAACAGAGGAAATACACTGCACACACGCTCGCACTTCACACGTCATGGAAAAATACTCACGTGTGAGCTCCCTCTCTCTCGTGGCATGGCAGAGTGAGCCAGCTGGTTCTGTGGCCTCACCACTGACAGATAAACTGCTCCTGCAATTATAAAGTTGCTGTTGGTGAGCCCTTTGTGTAACATGCTCGCATCTTGAGATGGTCAAAATATTTGTATTGTTAACTTTATTACCACCAACACTGCTTTGCTTCCTCACCTATAGGTTGACAGATGTTTTTCATTCCGTGTGTTTCTGCTTTTGCTGCATAATCCGATCAAGAATGATTGTACATATTTTTAACGATGACTCAACGTCTTAACGTTAACCATCTTATCTTGTCAGCCTTTAGTCACTGTCCAAGTGGGCAACAGTCCCACGCCGCATGTGTAGGTTGTGCAAGGCGGTGGTTGTTTGCGTGTGAAACATGCATGACTCTGACTGCAGCTCCTTTCCCCTTTTTTCTGCCTCTGCCATCTTAAGCAAGCATGAGACAAACGGCTGAATGTGGCTGCACATTTCAATTTGTTGACTGCCGCACACAGCCACTGTTGTTGAATGATTAGGAGCAAAACAAAGTTTATATTATACTGTCTATATTATAGTATCTATATGTGTGTCTCACCAAGCTGAAACACTGGCCTACCATCAGGCCTGCTGATCATGAATCACGAAGAATGAATGTGAGTTTGGCGTAAACACACACACACAGTCGGTGCTTCCGCTAGGTAGCGTTTGGCTAATGTTTGTACGGTACAGTTGGTACATTGTGTGGTTAGAACACATAAACCAGTCCAGCAACTAAATTAGCACGAATGACACAGCCCATAAAACCCACTGGAAAAAACGGTATGTGATTTTGCTTTATACACATACATGTGACTGAATGAAGAACAAGGCCTGCCAATAGTAGTATGGTCACCGTGTCAAATTCTGTATCTGCAGTATGTTAGTGTCTTACTTAATAAACATGATAAATGGTTTATTGTTTGCCCTGTGGTTTACAGGATGTTTTCGTGTGTGTGTGTGTCTGTGTGTGTGTGTGTGTGTGTGTGTACATTTACCAAGAGTGGACATTCAATCAATCAATTTCTGCCTCCTATCAGCAAGTAATTGTGATTAAGCGCTGGTTTCCGTGTGTGTCATTTAACCAGGCTGGCCACCTCAACAGTGTGAACATCTAAACAGTAAAGTCTAAGACCGGTTTAGAGACCGGTTTTTAAGTTTACCAGTTTTATCATGTCTGCCTGCTGAAAGCTTTCAATTTTTTTTCATTTTGTGGCCTGCAGCATGTAATGTTACAACATACAACAACCAAATCATGAGTACTTTCAGTGTCGGGCGTAATTTCCAAACGCCGAACAATGATGTTCACTTTATTCATATTTACTGGCAGACATGTTGCACCTCAACAGCGTTCTGAGGTCAAAGGATAGACCGTACACCTATGAGAGGGAAATTAACAAGTTCATCTGTCATTGCGTTTGATCATTTTTAAGCCATCAGTGTCTAATGGAGGAGTGTCTCCAGTAATATCAAACTGGTAAATTCACCAGCAGAGTTGCTTTGCACCAGGTTGAGATGTGCTACCTCTGGTTTCACGCACGCCTTGGATTTTACACCCTGCTGCTGCGTTCTGCATCCAAACTTGAACTTGAACCCTAACCTTGTTCGCTCGAAGCACATCTTAGTAGACTGCAGCCTACCGAGAAGCTGGAACAAAGACACAAAAACGCTTCTCTGTGTCGTGGCCTTTTTTGCCAGCATAAATTATTCACACGTATGATGACATGTTAGTGGTGAGCTGAGCTCTCGGCACCGGCTGCCATCCAACAGCACGAGCAGCTCGGATCGCTTGTCTGGACGATGCCCAAGAATGTCATGAGACCGAGGTCATTGTGGAGACCATCAGGAGATGTGATACTTTCAATTTTATTTTGATAACTCTTCCTGTTTCTGCCTTTATGCATTTAGAATTCTGAACATCGTAGTGTGTTTCCAAACTAGAAATAAGTCAACTGGTCTGTTGTTTGTTTCTCAAACGTACTGCCTTCTTGTTCAGTCAGTCTCATTATCAATAGTCTTGATGTTTGGCCTACATAGCCCTGTTGTCTGGCTTCCATTAGCTGCTTTGCCAGCCTTGTGTCGCAAATTACATATAATTGCATCGCCTGCCGGCGGCGGACTGTCCTGTCGGCGCTGCTTGTTCCTTTTTGTTTATCGTCGTGGAACATTTCAAGCCCACTCCCTGCATTGGCTTTGGCAGCAGAAACCAACAACAACTACCACTATGTGACACCTCAGCTCTGAATGCTAGGCTTGCATTGACAGAGAGGCTTACAGATCGAGCCGGGACTGTTTTTTTTCTTTTTGTGTCTGCGAGACTGACTCTAGATGGCAAGGCTACGAGCTACAAGGCTGTAGCTGGCACGCGGTCATAATATCCACTGTGTGTAAATGGGAAAGCTGTTTGGCTTTCGGAAATACATTCCACAGAACTGTCGTGAGGCCCTCAAGCAAGGCGAAGAAAAGAATACATCCACATCCACGGTCCATAATGACTTTAGCCAATAGTACATGAGATGATCTCTACAGCTGTCTGCAGCAAGAAAGAGATGCTTGTCAAGTATTGTTAACGACTATATAGAAACGTGACTGTGAATAGGTGACACGTACCCGTAAAGAGTTTATTCCTGTGTAATGATTTTATACGAATTCCAGGATACAGTTGTTTA
This sequence comes from Diplodus sargus, assembly GCA_903131615.1. Taxonomy (NCBI): domain Eukaryota; kingdom Metazoa; phylum Chordata; class Actinopteri; order Spariformes; family Sparidae; genus Diplodus; species Diplodus sargus. The sequence continues at coordinate 1,640,766 of CAEMYA010000258.1, forward strand.
GGGTCAGTGGGTTGTATGGGATTCTCTCAAGGTCATAAAACAGAGCTGATAATTAATGTGCATCACCGTATGACTACAGGGTCACTCAGCTGATATCACTTTTACCAGACAACTATTCGTTCAGAGAGATTTGAAAGTTTCTGCAGGGGTTTTGAAAACAATAATAAAATGGACAGTTCCTGGCCTTGATTATGATTGGCGGAGCTGTGTTGGAAGCCATGGACATTATTCATACGGCAGCTTTTTACTGTGACATCATGCTCAGGGTGTGAAGATAAAATGTTGGACTGCATGTTCCAGGTTGCAAGTTATATAAACATGGTTAATCTGACTAATCGTTAACATTTCATCACTTCTCGATTGATTATCTGCTGAAAAGACAATAAACAGTGAAAATCTGCAGCGACATTTCAAGCTCAAATGACATATCTGATAACCCATTCTACCCCCTAGCTTATATTGTCATTTGATTACATTCAGCACATCCAACATTTATGGCAATATTTCACAATAAATTTAAGTTATATTGTGGGACTCTATCGAACCAGGGAATGCTAACATTAGCAGCTGACTAACATTAGTTTTAATGTTTTATCAGGTCTGTTGTTTTACCTTGAAATATGGCCCGATGTCCATCCAAATTTCCCGATTCATAATCTTTCAGTTGCTGATCAATCAGCGAATTGAGAAATTATGAGAAAAAAAAATCAGATTCGCAACTTGCAACATGTGTGCACAGTACAACATTAGGCATCCCACTATGAACATGACATCAGAGAAAAACATCTGCTATGTGAATAAAGCCAGTTGTAAGGCCGATTCCATTGTTTATTTTGTTTTCCTGGCTGGCCTAAGCGTGAAGCGTGAGCAGTGCAAAGGGATGGACAGGAGAGGGGAGGAAGATAAAGCGGAGAGGAGACGCAAAACAGTGACTAGAGAGAAATTGAAGAGCTAGGAAAAGAAAAGGAGCTGGGAATATTAGCTAGACTACATGGTCCGTTTGATGTTGTCAGAGCTGGTGTGCCGACAAAGATCTGGATTTGGTCTTTAAAATAATCACGGAGTGAACAGAGCTGAACCAGACGCTCCATCAGTTTTCTCAGGCACTGGGAAAAACAAAAAAAGTGGTTTCACATTGTGCCATCAACACCCTTTAAAATTCACTGTAAACAACAGTCTTTAGTCAGGTTTATTGCTTTATTTGTGTAGAAATAGAGGCTATTCAGACACAAGTACTGGGGCGATATTCATAATGAAAAATGTTATCCCTCTCTCTCACAGTACACCCCTCCCTATTCCACCCCCTCTAGGAAAGACTGCAAAGTACAAATGACTAATAATGCTACTCAGAATTTGATAGTTGACTGGGCATCGAGGACGTGAAATTTGAATCACAGACAATATGAACTTGAATGTAAGTACACCATGACCTGACACAACAGTTGATGTGCGTCACTCACTGCACGGTCATTTAGTTCATATCTCTTTCAACAAGGTGACAGTCTGGGCAGCCTTTATAGTAACACAATGAACACACTGAGAAGATCGCAGTGAGCTGAGTTTTCATCTTAGTTGTGGAAAATGTGTTTTGAAACAATCGGAACAGCAGGGACGTGCACAGACATTTTTTGGGGGGCTCTCAAGAACGAAAGGGGCACTCACCCCGCCCACAAATTCTGTATGCCACACCAGCATCCAGAGTGACACACTATTTATACTTAGGCCATATATATGCAAGTATCAATAATATTGATACTATCAATATCTTAATTATCCACATGTAACTTTATAATTCACAAATATGTGGCTGGTACATTCCTTTCTGAGTTTAATTCACATTTCTGGAGGGTCATTTTATTTTCTGTGCTATGTGGAGCCGAGGTAAAGTCTGAATGAGTGACTCTTGAGTCTTTTGCGGAAAATGGCAGTGAGTCTATTGCAGGTAAAATCCTTGCATTGCATTCTTGTTTAGCTACATGATGTTGAAACAGAAAACTACCCAGAATTATGAATTAAGTAGGCTGGACTGTGACTCGGATTCCACGAGAGAAACGCTGAAAATCGAGTTTTAAAACATGGCAGCAAAGATGTAAATGTGTTCCCTGTCGGATTTAAGCAATACATGTACAGCCAGGTTTCATGTTTTTCTCTATTGGAAGTAAACATCTAGGGTCAGGCGTACAGTTCAGGAGCTGCCAGAAGTATTTTCCACTGTATAAACCTTCAGCTAAAGCCTGTTGGTTGTGTACTTCTGAAAGAGCCGAGTGCTGGTGGATTATTTCTAATGATTAAATAGTTACACTAGCTTTGTTGACCTTTTTAACTTGCAGCTCGGTGTTGGTTAGAGAAATACAAGTGAACGCACCACAGTGCTAGCATGAGTTTAACCCTAACCTTATCACTGTGTTGGTTAGAGAAATGCACACACCACAAGCTTTGGTTACACCATGTCATCCACACTTATATATAAGATATTATTTTGGAGCTAACCCTTTTAAGGATTATCCAATATTCTGTGTCAGAAAGCCCCTCCAGTAAAATGTACTTATAGAGCATACATGAATCAAAATGGAATTATGCTGGAGCAGAGTATTCTCACTCAAACTGATAAACAACCAGTTCCGCGGGTTGTGCGAGGTTGTGTTTTGACAGAGTGTCCCTGGATTGTTTTATATTTCCTGGAAACAGTTTATGAGCTTATGAGAGTCAACAGCATTCCTTCTGTACACAGTCTCTCTGCCCCGTAACGCACACATATAATGGTATATACACACACTCATTGCCAGTGCCCCTTGTGTATTTCAGGAGTTTAACTCTTTGGTCTTACTATAGATTTGAGCAACTGAGTGTCTCCTCTTAAGGCCTTTGTCTGCATACTGTGCACTCAAAGGATTGAGGGCCTTTGCTTGCCAGTTGGTCTTGCCTGGAAACCTTTCAAAGGAAGGTGCCCAGGAGGCATCCTGATCAAATGCCTGAACCATCTCAGTTGGCTCCTTTCAATGCCGAGGAGCAGCATCTCTGCAATACTGCTGACACAGTACCACAGTGCACAGATGGGGCAGTCCACCTTTTTCTGGCAGGGAACCATCGCCTCGGACTTGTAGGTGCTGACCCTCATCCTGACCGCTTTACATGCGGCTGCAAACTGTCCCGGTGCCTGCAGAGACGCAATTCTGAGGTTTCCGAAGCAGACACTCTCCCTACCAAGGCTGCACCAGGATCCTGTCCGTGATTATCTTAAACAGGATCTGCTTCAAGGGAAAACACTGGCAAGTTCAACACCACCAGGTAAAAAAAAGAAAAAAAAGCTCTCATGTTGGTTATACAGTGATAAGATAGCTCATGGCAACTTGTACCCCATACTCTACCAAAGCACTCCCCAAGGGACAAGGTCGTAGGCCTTCTCCAAATCCATCCATCCAAAAACATGAGGACTGGATGAGCAAACTCCCATTACCCCCCCTAGCAAGCCCACAAGGGTAAAGAGTTCGTCCGCTGTTTATTTGGTGCCAAACCAAAACCAAAGGAAAGTATGCTGTCCCAAAGAATGTGTAGACCCACAAACACAACAACAACAAAACTGAACAATTTAATGAGGTGTTCTCTGGTGTATTAGCTGAGCACCACTCATGTCTCGCAAAAGTCTCACAAAATGACACAAGCTCCAGCAGCTCCAGGTTTTCCAATTTTTATAGAAAAAGTTCAAGCACAGAACAGTTGGACCTTTTCTGACTGTTTATTCAATTTATCCAACATGTGAACAAATGGACTTGAAACATACTCAACTTTAGAGTGTTTCTTTAATATATGCCCACTCAGCAAGACTTACCAAACAGTATGGAGGTGGAGGTGCAGGTATTTTCAACCAAGATAGCAACATGTTAGCAACTACTGGATGGATTGCCATGAAACTCTGCACAAACATTTGTGGTTCACAGGGATGAAACCTACATATTTGTTGATTTTTTTTGTTAGTTTCACAATGGGATTGATATTTTTTTTCTCTACTGGATGGATTGCCATGGATCGTTCAAAAATTTGGGTCAACTATAGGATGAGGAATGTAATAATTTTCTAAATCGCCCTATATTTCTGAAGCACCATCTTCAAGCCAAAATTTGTCCATTATTTTGTGTTTAGTGCTGATGCTAACAAGGCAAACTACACATCTGAAGATGATAAACATTATACTTGCTAAAATCTGACATTGTCACTGTGACCATGTTAAAATATTGACGTTAGTATTCAATTCAAAGGAAAGCCACTAGCATGATTGCTACGACCTTTCTTTTGGTTGTTTTATTTAGTTTGACTATAGATTAGAAGCTAGAGGAGCATCCATTACAGCAGGTGTCCGATGAACTGCGGCCCGGGGGTTTCGAGTCTGGCCTGCGGCCATTTGCTGCGTGTCATCCCCCCTCTTTGTTATCCTATTTCCTGTCACCTCTCTGAAGCTGTCCTATCAATAAAGCCATATAAAAGATTGGGCAAAAAAACACTTGGGCAAAACAATATACATTTTGGAACAATTGGGTGGATACAGAATTTTTCATTCACATTGAGAGAGATTGAATTCCAGAAAATGGATGTCAAGCTCAATAGTGACAAAACATGGCCAAGACAACACATGTCATTTCACAATCCACATTAATGGGTGCCAGTAATATACACTGTATATGTTTGATTTCATTTAATTTGATTCTGTTTCAAAATATTGAAATATTTGTGTGTTTAGCATGAGGGGGATGCAGAATCCTATTTTGCAAAATGACAATAAATGAACCTTGATGTATGAGGGCAGCTGTAATAGAAGGAGCAAATGTGTCAGGTTGCCAGATTTTCATTCACAAGGACGCTCATTGTGTTTTTGTTGTGGTTTCAAGTTCTACTGCCATGGAGATTAAATGTTGGATGACTTCTTAGGATTGCCAGATACGTGCCGGTGCCATGTTATTGGGAATACACAGAGATGGCCATGTTAAAGCTACAGATTGCTTCATATCAGTGGCTGACACGGAAACATTTGTCCCCAATGTCAATAAAAGATCAGCCTCTCCAGGAAATGGCATTTAACAGTCTATTCGAGGTTAAAGAATTTTCACCATCATCTTCAAGCTGAATCGGATTGCAGCAGGTGCCGCTCGTGTGTTGTTGTTGAATGTGCTGTTTTCATTTTTTAAATAGATAAATAATGAAATAATAAATAAAGGGTTTTATGTTGATTTGGAGAAATGATGATGCAGAAATGATGTATCTTTTTATATTGTCCAGATCTAGGAGTACTTCCATGAAGATTGCAGTCAACCATCATGTACTTTGTAATATATGAAAAGGGCTATGACATGGTCAATATTATTCTAAAATGAATAGTGGGCTTCATAATTATAAAATAAATAACTCCTAAAAGAGTAACTCAACATAAAACAGAGCTCAGAGACAGTTAGGCTCAGAGACCGTTCAGAAACGCTTTATCTCCTTAAAAATGCTTTGAGGTGTAATGATGTTTGTATCTCTTGGTGGAGTGGATAAACAGGCTGAAACATCCTCTGTGGTCTGGTGCATCTTGTACATCTGATCTTATTTCCCTTACATGTCAACAAACATTGGCAGATACTTATCAGCATACCACACTCTAAGTTTCAGCAGTAATCACTCTTCTCAGCATTATTGTGTAACCACCCAGACGGCTCTCTCTGCATTCCCATCGTACTCTGAGGGCTGAAGAAAACACAGCTCGTCATTCATATTTTCATAGTGGTTGCAGTGCATTGGCTATTAAGAAATGTATATAATGTATAGTCTAAACAACAATATATAGTCATATTTGGTGCTATCCTGTTAGTGTTCAGTTTAAAATGTTGCAAATGTGGAATTTTAACAGAAGATAACAGCCACTGCAAGCTAATCTGATAAATAGCTACAGGGGACATGAAGTTGTATGCAGAAGTATTGGAGCCCTGCCAACTCTATAGCTCCACTCAGGTCAGCGCATGTATCCCCAACAATATGAGTAAAATACAAATTCATCCCAGAGCTCCACCTTGTTATGATCTTAATCTAGAGTAACTGACAGATTTGCATGTTTCACATGTCTAGCTTCATAGGGCTTGCCAGCAGGAGTATTGTGAGTTAGCCAAGTGGGATGCTTGTGCAGCCCACTGTACTAAAGGAAAAGCACGAGATTCTGGAAACTATGGCGCCGCTTAGCCTTGCATCCAATTTTGCCCACTCCTCAACATGAACTTCCCCGTAGGTCATGTGACCAACAGCCGCAATGGTCGTGGAAAACTAGAGCTCCTCTCAAACCTCCGTATTTCATTGTCGAATCAGGTTTAATTAACCTCTGAGCCACCTGAATTACTACTTCAGTGTTCCAGTAGGATGTCTGGAGGAACAAGAAAACAGATATTGCTGTCATCTACACAATCCAGGAAGAACCAGAAACTGGTTAACATGTTGGCTAATGTTAACAAGGGAAGGGAGCAGCACTATCAGAGATCAATAACTCGCTACAGCATATTCGGACTAACACAGCACCGTGAGAAGAACGACCCAGTCTGCTTTCTCCAGGAAGCCTTGCCGGAGTGTTTTACCTCCCTGAAAAACAACCCTGTCATTGAAATAGACAGAGTTCACAGAATATCTCAAGTCTTCTGTGCTTTTACTAATAATTGGATGGTAATGGCATTCATGTGTGGTATAATACTGATCCAATCAAAAATGACATACTTTGGCATTATTATACACCCCTCACCAAGCAAAATTGTCAAAGATAACTATGAAGCATAACTATAATACAGTTTGTATTAACGTCCCCAGTGCAATGATCCCGCTGCCTCCACACATTACATTTTGGGAAAGGCTTGATTCACAGGTAAACATGGAACAATAAACAACATAGGTTAAAATATTCCACTCTGCAATGCAACAAATCTAATGGTGGTCTGACTCTGCCTGACTTTTTAAATGCATCACATGGCTTATCAGTTACGCTACATTAAAGTGTGGATTGAACCCACATCTCAGGTTCCATGGACTATTAACTGGAATTCTATGATTGCAGGACCTCACTTTTTCTCAGGTCTCAGTTTAAAGAAGTGTGTGTAAACTTTTTGGCCTGTTCATACCTTGGGGTAGCTACTCTCTATGAGTTTTGTACCTGTATTGAATGAATAGTGTCAATTAAAAAATGTATCCCAAAAAAAGGACTTCCCCCATAAAACAACATCATAAAAGCTTCGAACAGCAAACAAGATCAATTGAGACACTTTATGTTTAAAGTGCTTGGTCAGGGATGCAGTCAGGTCTGCATGCCTTGCATGGAATAATCATACATTCCTGCGCATTTTGTACCTCCTCTGCTGGGTATTTGCTGATCAGTGGCAGATCCGGACTTGAGATTTGATCTGATTTCCTAAAGGGAGAATGAGAGAGGGCCTTATATTCTTCCCATAGAGGAGCATGCACATGTTCAAGCATGTTAGCACTTAACTTATGTAAACTGTTGCAGGTATCCTGGCATGACTTTCATCAGGTTACCTCACAGGGTGTTGATCCCATGGATGACTCATACAGCTAATCCTGATTGGTTTCAGCATGTGGGGGAATGCATACTGCTGTGAGAGGGGAAAAACCTAAAAAAAAAAAAAAGCATTAAATTGATCTCAAAAAATCTCATTGTTGACCATGAAGCACACAATTACAGAGTATGAGACTGAAGGATTGAGAGTAATCTGTGGCAACAATAATAGTGTAGAGTACTTAGATTTACTTTCTCAAACAATAATGCACTTTCTCTCTTTGTCTCAATCATTCTTGAACAACCTATGATACTTATGTCAGATAAGAACACCTCCCTGATCGACCATGCCTTACATTGTAACTCATTTGTATGTCCCATCAGATAAAGTGTATTCCAAATGAGTGTAAAATAAAATAATATAATTTTATTATGTTGCTTTACCAACCACGCTGGACATTTCATTTAACTACCCACAGCACGTACTTAAGTATTGACTTAACCTCCACAATCCATTCAGTGTGCAAGTGCGACAAATGCAGTTTTTGCCTAGTTGTCACTCAGTGCGTCAGAAGACAGTTGAATAAATAATGCCTCTCCCTGTGGTGTAGCAACAGGGCCGTTGCGGTGCATTTGTGTATTTGTGTTGTGTGTATTTGCAGTGCATTTCCTAAATGCTGTGCATGTCATGTCAAGTTGATGGGGATATTTTCCTAATTTGCTTGTGTTTTGTCTATTGCATGTTTTTTTGTGTGGGTCACTAGAAAAAGAAAAAGTTTGGGAAATTGCTTTACAGGTGGCTATATGTATTGTTAATTCCGTCACTTTCTCAATGGAAACCAGTCCTGTCTGCAAGTATGAGGGTTGAGAGGGCAAGAGAAAGAGAGAGGCAGAGGGATAGAGTAGGCCTGAAAACATTTACCGAAATAAATATAAAGTGATAAACCACCAGCATGAGAGACACACAGAGACAGGCAAAAAATACTTACACTTGAGTGATTGTAAGTAGAAGAGATTGACTAACTTTTCATATAGCATGGATTGCTTCGTGCACACACACACACACACACACACACACACACACACACACACACACACACACACACACACACATCCTCAAAGCCTTTCTGAGCTTTTTCTTGGTGGAGGAAGACGACTTTCTTAAAGGAACAGTTTCCCAAATAAGATCTCAGTTAGAGCTCGGTGCAATTAAGAAAACTGAGAGCCACACTTTGAGTAGGACTAGTGTTTTTTTGTTTTTTACTGTTTTTTGCTGCTCCACCATGCTTCAGTTTGGCCAACCATTGAGTCAAAGACCTTGTATTGGAAGTGATTATACATAATGAAGAATGAAACATTAATGCAGTGAAAGTCATGATGGACAGAAACAGTGATAATGCAGTCTGAGATAGGATGGCTTCTACTCAGTAAACAGAGTGGACATTTAGGTCATATCATAGTTGTAAAATCTGAACACAATTTGTATGTAGTCTTCCTTTCCCTAATAAAGTGATGGCTTTATCCAACTGATTGTTGGAGGCGCAGCTGTCTGTGTACAGCAGAGGACAAAGGACGTGGCCTTGGGGAAATCGGGTGTTGATGGTCTGGAAGTCTGACATTTTTCCCTGCTTCGCATGCTGCTTCCTGTCAGACAAGACGCTGGTGATGATGGTTGAGGTTTTGAAGCAGACATGTCACCACTGAGGTGTTAAAAATGTCTGTGAACACAGGAGACAGATGATCTGCACAGTGCTTCACTGTGGATTGAGAGACAGAGTCTACCTGAGCGAGTTTGCAAGGGGTCAGCCGCTTTAAAAGCATGTCAGTGTCCTTCTGCAGGGTGGAGTGTCATTACTGTGGTAAAGCACAGTAGCGTGTCATGTGTGTTCATCTGGTTTGGCTTGCTTCACCACACCCATGAATGCTGATGATCACTGTAGGACTGGCATGTTTAACCTACTGTGGCAGAGACATGACCACAGGTGAGAGGCTGATTTCTCTGTGTAGCATTATGTGCTTCTTGTGCCCCAGTTTAGACCACACAGTAATGATCTGCCTCACATCCTGGTTGATAACTATTACTTCTGATACGTCAATGAGGACAAACAATCCCGAGTACGTCCAGCATGCCAGTAGCATAACATTAAGGGATTCCCAACACGTCATACACACAGACCACACAGTGACACTACCACATCGGTGTAAAAGCCTGTCGCGATTCGCCACGCCGCCGGATTTGGTCTGAACATTGTGAGAAATTGGATAGTTTTGAATTCTGTAATCAGTGTATGGTAGAGAACATATCAGGATGTGAGAGGAGGGGAGATTCCCTTTCACCTTTTGTGTAAAGGTCAGAAAGTCACAGGAGGGGCAGTTCTGGTGATAACAGAATTCATTGGAAGACGACTGTGTTTTGTTCTTTTCTTCATCTATATAAAACTGGTTTCTTTTTTTAATCTCATGATCTTTACACACTTATAAAACACTTAATAGACATATAGAGAGACCAATCAGCCACAACATTATCATCATCGATCCACTTATTCCAATGCAATTCTGCTTGGAAACCTTGGGCCCTGCCATTTATTCAGATTCCACTTGACAAACACCATCCCTCCAGATATGGTTGTACACCTCCTAAGGGCAACAGCACTCCCGTACAGCAGTGCCTTGTTAGTTGTTGTTTTGTTGTCATTTAATTGCTATCTATTCCTGCTACCAAGGTTTGTGCATTTGACTTGAGCCGCACTGAGAACGTTGCTGTCTTGTTGCTCTGCTACGTTAGGCGGAGGCCAGAATTCACACGTATGTCAGATTTCTTGAATGTGAAATGGCTCGGTCTTCCCCACCAGTGTGAGAATATGTGAAACTTGTCTGAAAGTATTTGGCACGAGGCCGTGTGTCACAAATATCTGGTATGTGGCTTCACCTGGCTTATACAAAGACGCCTTTATTGCAGTCTGTAGATCAAGGTAGCCTCTGACATCCTTGTGTTCAAAATGAATCATTTTATATCGAGAAGGGGGCTCCTCTGCAAACATAAGCACAACACTTTTATTCTTCTCTCTGTTTTTAACCAAACTCTGTTTCTTCACTGCTGCCCCATACTTTCTGCCTGGCTCTTCCCATGTCCCACTAAATGCTTGACACACTAAACCATATGGACAGAACAAGGAGAGCTTTGTGAAAGTCCTGGGCAAGGAGTCAGTGGTGCGCACCCTCACGAGTACACACTCACAGAACTGAAGAGACAGAAAAACAGGGTCATATTTTTCTCCGTGCGTTGCAGGCATGGAAGGATCCTGGCGGCATCCGTCAAGCTGGCTGTATCGTCACTGTGAAGCACTGCAGGTACGTGTGTCATAGAGAGGTACGGTGACTCCTGATAGCTGTTGAATAGGCGTAAGTAGAGAAAAAGAGATTTTTGATGGGAGCAGCTTCAAAAAGGAAACACATTTTTAAAAGGGTAAAGAAGTTAAAGGGAAAAGAATAATATGTTTGAGTTGGAGCGAGGCAGAGTTAGAGAGAGAAAGGAGGGGATGTCTATGAACTGATCACGAGCAGCTGGAGTTGCCAGCACCGCCCCACAGTCAGTCATCCTCATGTACACCAAGTCTAAACAGGGACTGGATCTGCCCCACATTCTGCACGCAGCTAATTGGCTGCAGACATCCCCACTCACACATTCCCCCAGCAGGTGGCACCAGTGCGGGGTGCCCACTGCCATGTATCAAACCAGACCCCTCCCACCCTTTGAGCTTTAAAAACCACGCTACAGCTCAGTGCTGATTCTAGAGCGTTCCATCCTTCCTCCTTTGACTGGCTTCGTTAGCGTTGAATCAACTCTGACTCCTCTACCTCTGATCTTTGTTAAAGACTTTTTTTTTAAAAACACCTTTGAAATAGACTCTTTGGCCCTTTTGGTCTCCAGTTTGATTGAAGACCAACCGGTTGTTTTATTTGTCTTGCCATCCATCTCTTAGCAGTCTCTTTTACTCCCCAACACTGGATGAGTGTCGCATGCATCTCTCTCCTCCTGGACTGAATTTATCACCTGGCCTGTTCTGAATAGCCTCTATTGCCTCTTCACATCATCACTCAGAACTGATACGTACTGTTAACCCTAGGTATGTATTCAATCATTGAATATGCTCCCCTGCATCTCCTGTGCTTAGTTTTTTCTTTGTTGTCATGTTTTTTTACTTGATATTCATCTTTTGCTTAAAAGTACAGATGTGTGTCTGTGTGCTTGCATTTATATTGTGTGTGTTTATTCTGTGAGAGCGCTGTTTTAAGGTTTGATCTGGGACACTAAGTGAGAGTGCACACATGTCCTAGAAATAGCACTGAGGGGTACTGCTGTGGAGCCAAATGTCCACTTTTGGTTTATCTTTTGTGACTACAGCTGCCTATCTTTGTTTTCTGTATTCTCCCTAGCAGTGGGGTTGATAAGCTGTAATTTTCCAATGCACGTGGTCTGAGAACAGAGAAGCAGCAGCGGCTGAGACAACTGTCAGACGGAAGTTTAAATTTATTATGATCGGACCAGTGAAAACATCCTTTAATTGCATTATACTGATTAGATTTTACGTTAAAGAAAAATGAGTGTCTAAATGAGAAATCAGTTTCTATTAAGACCTATGGTAACATTGTATGACTAAATGATATTCACATTGCAGTAAGCAATTGCCCAATAAGAATTGTGTATGGTCTTCACAGCAGATATGTAGTTTTGTATTTTGTCAGCTCTCGGTGATAAAAATGTGCTCCCCATTTGTTGTTGTGGTTTTCTGGCAGTCCACACTACGTGGACTAAATGTTCTATGAAGTTCTTTGAAGTCACTTTTGCACCTTAGTGCCCCGAGGGCAGATTTCACTTCACTTTGACACCTCTTCATCACAGCCTCGCAGCAGCTCTTCTAAGAGATTAGCATTGAATTGCCCTCAAAGTGATTTGACTTAGATGTCTATCCCGTGCACTTTGACAGGATTATTTGTTGCCCCTTCAGAATTAGAAATAGTGAAAGTCAATCCTTTTTGCTGTCTATTATCCAACACTTGTGGCCACTGAGGCAGAAATCAAGTCATGATGGTGTTTACTGAACTTTGCAGCAACATTTTGGCATAACTTTGAATATGCAGACTCGCCAATATTCAATGTCCTGAGTTCAGCGCCTCTCCAAATTCTCCTAGCAGCAGTAACTAATGCATTGTGTACAGACTGTCCTGGTTGTTGTTCTGCAGCGTTTGTCGTTCTGCAGTGTTTGGTTCACCAGATATGTTCAACGTTCCGTTGAATTAATCTCTTAAGTGTTGCCGGGCGCAAAAGTCCAATCATCCACACAGAGACTTTAACAAAGAAGCAGATTAGGCAGCCAGTTTGTTTGTTTTTTTTTCATGATCTCAGTGAAAGACAACACGCTCATGTCTAGAGTGTAGCCAGGTCTTCCTTAAGTCCTAAAGCATGTGTGAGTGCACCTGTGCACAGAGTTGTGTGTACATTTCTAGTGAAGGTAAGGAGTTAAACTCAAGTCCGTGCTACCTGCTCATAGCAGGTGATAACATCCGCACTCCCCTCGTCGCCAGATTGCAGGGGGTTGGAATGGAGAAGCTGCCGGAGGCAAACAAACAGTTGTCAGTGAAGTCCGTATGAACGGAAAAGTACTGAGAGGCATGGAGATGAGGGGGTGTGTGAGAGTGTGTGTGTGTGTGAGCGAGAGCAGAAGGGGGCGGGGGGTTCGTAGAAAGAGTGTTGTAGCAGCACCAGTGTGAAGACACACCTCTGCACTTGTATGAAAGAGAATACCACATGGACTATTTAGACAGAGAGAGCGCTCAGGTCCAAAGATACTGCGCCAGCTTTCTCACAGCCAAAGGTTACTTTCAGTCCCTGACAGAAAGTCTTCAAATATCAACAGCTGGTGTCAAACCTGCAGCTACTGTCAGCTTTAGATCTATTCAAGCGTCGTTGCACTATGGGGGCACTCTCACAGAACTGGGTGCTGGGGATTAGTCCTTTAAATTCAGGGGACTTTAGAGTCTTTACGTTGAGACTGCTTAAACATGAACCAAGTATTGGTTTATTATGTCACGCTGCTGATTCAAAACAATGATTCCACATGTCGAATTGAAAGAGAACCTTGAAGAACGTTCTGGAACATTCAAATCTTCCCCAACATAAGTGAAATACTGACGTTCAAATGCCATTTTTAAGTCAGAGGTGCATGCGAAAGGTTTCATAATCGTCTATACTTCCACTTGAAAGAAGCGGGAACACGTTTTGTAATCCACCGCTGGTCTGCCAGATTTGCATGCTGACGTCTGCTGTCAGGCTGCTGCCAAAAGTTACGATACACAATATACGTAGGCTATGAATTAGCTGCTTACCACACACTTAATGTTACATCATGCACACAGATATTTCTAAATCAAAAGCACCAAGAGTCTGACTCAGGATTTAATAGGAACCGACCAGAGTCGATTAGCAACATAGATAATCTAAACGACATTAGATGCACTTGTTTGAATGACTTTGACTGCTGACACCTTGGCAGTACCTGAGCTAACAGAAGTATATAGTTCTTATCAAGTTGCCTCATTTTACTCCCCTGCTTTTAATTTTAGTGGGATCATCCTCTTAGATGTTCACATGAAATAAAAAAAACTTCAGGTTAGCCATGAATGGGATTTTTTTTTTCTTGTTTGTGGTATTTGTGTCGAAGGGGGTTTTCTGAGGGGGATTCTTTTTTCTTTTGGTTCGCACCACGAAGAGAAAATCCTGTTGTGTCAGAAGATGCAAATGTATTTCAAATATGTAGATATATTCAGACATGTCAGCCCCACCCTTGTGCGTGCTGTCTCAGTGAGTGTGCCTGCATTCTGTTCACACTTGAGGCTGTGCAGGAAGTGTGATGGAAAGTTACCAGGTGCTGAGTAAGCACATTTCCGAGGCGACATTTATAGAAACCTGATGCTGACACTTATAATTGGTTGCGTATTTCTTAAAGTGATCAGGCTGATTAGAGTTGTTTTGTGTGTGCTTTCTTTGAAAGCCATGTTCCTTGAGCGGCATGGGTGGGAATAAAGATTGAAGAAACCGCATTTATTTGAATTTTTTTTTTACCTTTTGGACCTTTTGTATCAAATATTGTTTCAAGCCTCTTGTGTTCACCTTTGTCTGGTTCTATTCTGGTAAAACGATCATGATGCCAAAACACGATGATTATAGTTTTGGCTGCAAAGTGACTTAAGTTTGATTTATTCGGCCACACAAAATTCAGGCAAACCGAGCCCTGACTTGTACCTCCGTTGTTACAAAAGTTTTTTTCTCAAGCATTACAGAAGCCGTCTTTAAACCCATTTAAAGTCGTGTAGCTTTAGTAATTTATTGATCTTGAATATGGCTCTGCTAGATGTTCCCACCATCTGGCAGCGGCAGTTAGTCCACTAAGCGCTGGTGGAGTAGCCTCTTCTTGGAGGTGAGTACTTCCAATCCCACTGGGAATCAACTTAATATAGCTTCAACACTGCTGCAGAAAAACTGCATGATGCAAACATGTTCATGTACGTCACATCAGCCATAATAATGGAGCATATTTGATGTGTTCACTGCATTTAAAACCCACTTGTACGTGCCATCAGATCATTGCAGTCGATGTTATTTCTATTATGTTGTTTTTTTTCCTCTCATTATTCCCTTAATGCTGCAGGACCACCTGCTGTGGGGTTTTACAAAAAGCAGTTCTTTGTTTTTTCTCAACCCATATGGCTTGTGCCTCAAGATATCAGTCCTATCATGTCACATAAAAAATGCAGCTTTAACAGCAATGTCTGGTATGTTAAGGCTGCACAATGTACATAAACACACGCGCACATATAGAACACAGATAAACATGTGGGCCGCGTGAGAGAGCCTTACAGGCTTCTGTTGACTTTGGCGCAGAGCCGCCTCCTCAAGCCCCTCGCCCAGCCCTTCCCCATGCCTTCACATAAAAACACACACACACACACACACACACACACAAACACACACACATAAAAACACATTTGCCTCCAGTCTGTATTTTTCAGACCATTCCTTTCGTAAACACTTCCTTTTTTTCCCTCTTCCTATTCTCCCAAGTGGACATACATAAACTCTTTCTTCCTCGAGTTTTAAGAGTCGAGCCAAAGCTTTTTTTTCTTTTTTATGACATGTGTTTTTCACTCCATTCAGCAGGCGCCCTGTCTTTTTTTTCACCATGACAATGAAGGCTTTGTTTAAGATAAATGCGTTTCTGTCTATAATAAAGAAAACATTTCTCTAAGAAACTGCCCTACTGTGGTATTTGAGATGGAAAACTTGTCTTGAGTCAATCACTTTTCCTTGACAGCAGTAACACAGTTGACACATATAGTCCATATAGTCAATATTAGCCTTGTAAATGTGCGGAGTGGATGCAAGGAGGTGCAAACCAGCAGTTAAAGATTAACACTCAGTCAAAGGCTTTTCTCATCTTTTAATCCTTTTTTTAGAAACCCATCCGCCCAGTACACACTCGCAGTAACCACACACACATAGGCACACACATGTGTACGCACTAACGTGGCTCTGAGTTGTGTTCACTTCCCGATGTTTGGGGTCGAAACTAAGGCGGCCCAACCACTGAGGACGGGGGACAACATCTGTCCGCCATCTTTGTCAGTGCTGCCAAGTATTATGGTGAGACCCCTTTCGCCTCTCCGACTCTTCATCCTTCCATCCCTCACACCTTTGCCTTCTTTTTTTCTTCCTCGCCCCTCCACTCCAGCTCTTCTCCTCACCCCATCTCCCCCGTCTGCCAAGCAAGCAGAGACAGGTCATCCGAGATGCTGCTGCTGCTCTTTTCTTTTATTTTGGTTCTTTCCACTGCAGCCTTTTCTTTATTCACTTCACTTTCTTGAAGAAGACATATACAGTTCCTCTTCCACCCCTCTCACCCTCCTCTGTTCATTGATTTGAATACATGCTACTGTTTTCTATCCATTATTTTTTTTTATGATTTGCGCTTATAGCTTTCTGCGCATGATGAATACCTTTTTGTTTGTGAGAACCACCTTAGATGACACTTAAAATTTGTGCAAACCTGCCTCCCCATCCCTCTTGTCCTGCAGTTCTACAAATATTTTTTGCACAAAAAATAAAGGAGATTGTATTGATTGTATGTGATTCTGCATTTTAAACTATTGCAGACAGCATTTGCATATTTAAATTTCCAGCCGTTAGCACCTACAATCTTGATGGTTCTTTATTCTGTCTCTCAACAGGAAAGGCAAACAGACATAATTCAGGATGGCTCTCAATGTGCCGGGTCTGGTGGTGATGGCCGGATTCTACCTGGTGATCTTGGGCACGGGCATCTGGGCGTCTATGCGCTCCAAGAAGGAGGAGAAGAAGTGCAACGGAGACGGCATGGAGATAACACTACTGGCAGGACGCAACATCAACCTTCTAGTCGGCATCTTCACTCTCACTGGTAAAGCAGTCAGACGGGTTCAGTCCATTCTTTGAGGCCCTCTGTTGCGTGTACATATGTGTTCTTGAAAAAGACCGCAAGTGATAACAGACACATAGTGATGTTTTGCTTGGAGAGGTCAGTGGAATGCACGAGCTAAACTGGGCTCCGCATCATGTTTCTCATATGAATGTGTGTTTATCTCCCCACAGCTACATGGGTGGGTGGAGGCTTCATCCTCGGGATAGCTGAGGCAACATACAACCCAACACTAGGCGCAGTGTGGGCTCTCATGCCTGTGCCCTATGTCTTGACCTTCTTCTTAGGTGAGTCACACCACGGACCCCAAGCTTTACACCCTGAACCATAACCCTGACCCCCGCCTCTTCTGTTCTTAAAGTGTTTTCTTTATTTTTTATCAAGAGGACGTAAACAATCTGGCGCTGATCAAATCAATCCACACGTGCTGGTGTTATCCTTCTTCTCTTTTAATCATTTCAAAATATAAATAAGTGCTCTCAAAAATATTAAAAATAATGACGCATTTCCATTCTGAATACTCAAAACTGTTTTCACTTTGCAGCATCAATACACTCGTACCAGCTATGTTTTTTGTACGTGCTCTCCTCTCTCCTGGCGAGTTGACATGCGTTGTAGCACTGCCTCCACCAGGGGTAAATAAGGTCAAATGCTGTCGTTCTAACGCACAGTACACAATTCTAGTTATATTTATTTTTTCCCAAAAATAATTTCATTCCCACAAAGTCATGTCAATTTCACCCCAGTCGAATATAGCTATTATTCAAGGTATTGCTCTGAAGTTAGAAATTCCAGGATTCTGACTCAACACTAATTTAGAGACATGTTATGCTCATTTTCAGGTTTGACATTATATTTTGGGCTATTAATAGAACAGGTTTACATGCTTTAATACACATCGGTTTTCTCATACTGTCCAGCACTGTGTTCCCCCTCTGTCCCAAACACTCTGTTTTAGCTCCTGTTTCTTTGACCTCTTTAACATTTAAGGAACTGTACATGCACAGGAACGTATACTACACACTGAAGGAAAGGAGAAAAAAACAATAAAGCATAACAGGTCAACTTTGGACAGATACATATGAGAGAGACAACATTACATTTTTGGGCAGCTTGTCCCCATGTTGACTGATCTTGTATGCAGGGTCTGAAATTAACACCAGTAAATACAGGAATAAATAATTGTTGACAGGAAGATAAACTTGCCACACAAGCTTGTAACATTCAGACACCGGAGAGCCTCACTCAGATACAGACTGAGGGTTTTTTTTTCTGAAATCTTGTGTAATGTAGTAAGTGTAGCGATAATGACCTTTGCTTTATAAGTATTTCATTAATTTATGAAACAAGCACCTGTAGGATTAATACTTTCATCATAACAGGATACAAGATTTTTTTTTACAGCACGGTAGCTCAGTTCCAGGCAGTGCAACAGGAACCATTAATCATGGCAACAATGCCTACAGAGAGGAAACACATTAATGTCAGAATATGTGCAGTGAATATATATATATATATATATAT